>OX457027.1:98994260-98995768 GCA_949752745.1 Protula sp. h YS-2021 | reverse complement strand
CCTCCACGGCTTGGGACTCCGTAGATCTACCCTACTCCAGCTGTATTCCGGGGGGTGAGCAATGTCTGTTTTTGCCAGTTCGGGAAGGGAGGGAGGCAGCCCCCCTCGGGGGGGGGGGGGGTGGAGCGGCACTCGTGTGGCATTTGGTTACCATACATGATCTTGGGCTTTTTACCTCCCCAGATAACCCCCTTCCAGATTACCTCCCCCCCTTTTTATGCCGTTGTTAACACATATTGTACTACTAAGTACCCCCTCCCGACGTCAGGGATTTGGAGGGCGAGGGTGGTGATGGGGGCACGGCCTTCTCTACATGGAGAAGGGGATACTTCTTAAAGAAACGCCAAAAAATCCTTGAGATTAAGTGATCACTTAGTTCTGGCGACGAATTGTAAGGGTCTTTTGCTTGAAATATGTATTCATGATTGTAACCGCCAATAAAGTCACTAGAAATAATTGCTGAATTACATTCCCTGATAACAAAGTTTTATTTAACAAAAAATCTATAATACCGAAAATAAACAGATTCTATTTAGTTAATTGTATCAATTCGAAAAAAAACTGGTATTGTTACAGCTACATTTTTTTCTGGATGGCCCCTCTCATCTCGGATGGCACTCCTCCTCACCTCGGATGGCACTGCTCCTCATCCCGGATGGTACTCCTCCTCACTCGGATTTTACTCCTCACCTCGGATGGCACTCCTCTCCACTCGGATGGCACTTCTATTCACTCCTCCTAATCTGGATGGCACTCCTGCTCACCTCGGATGGCACTGCTCCTCATCCCGGATGATACTCTTCCTCCTCTGGGATGACACTCCTCCTCATCCGGATGGTACTCCTTCTCACTCGGATGGTACTCCTCACCTCGGATGGCACTCCTGTCCACCCGGATGGCACTCCTCTTCACTCGGATGGCACTCCTCCTCAACCGGATGGGACTCTTCTTCACTTAAGATGGCACTCCTCCTCATCTGGGATGGCACTCTTCCTTACCTCGGATGCACTCCTCCTCATCCCAGATGGTGTACTCCTCCTCATCTGGGATGGCAGTCCTTACCTCGGATGCACTTCTCATCACCTCGTATGACACTCTTTCTCACCCAGGATGGCACTCCTCCTACCTCGGATGGCACTCCTACTCACCTCGGATGACACTCCTCGTCTCGGATGGCACTCCCCACCGCCAGTTTTCCGGCTTTTTCATGTTTTTTTCCTGCATAGAATATCTACCATACCTTGATCTTGATAGAACTCTTTTCGTTTTTTTTAGGTAAAATTTTTACACTGCATTAAGCAAGCAAGAACGCGGAGAAAACATATTTGCAGATGATTTAAAGTGGCGTCAGACATGAAAGACAAAAGCCAGAATTTTATCAGATACTTAGCAATACTGAAGTGTACTTCTCTGACCGATGTACTGAAGATGGGAAAGAGTATTTATGTCAAACAAGCGACGTACATTTGAGTAATTTAAAAAAAAACATTATGTAATAAAAACTCGCA
>OX457027.1:98891760-98991760 GCA_949752745.1 Protula sp. h YS-2021 | reverse complement strand
CCTGTGACTGTACAATGTGACTCAGTGAATCTGTAACTTTAAAAAGTGAATGGGTGAACCTGTGACTTTAC
Source organism: Protula sp. h YS-2021 (assembly GCA_949752745.1). NCBI lineage: Eukaryota > Metazoa > Annelida > Polychaeta > Sabellida > Serpulidae > Protula > Protula sp. h YS-2021. The sequence goes on along the minus strand of OX457027.1, from coordinate 98,991,689 downwards.
AAAGTGACTGAGTGAACCTGTGACTTTACAAAGTGAATGGGTGAACCTGTGACTTTACAAAGGGACTTGGTGAACCTGTGGCTTTACAAAGTGACCAGCATTTTCCGTGGCCTTGTGAAGTCACCCATTTAACAAATTTACCGCAACATACTCAACTCTTCTTGTATTGTCCATTTGTACCTTGGGTATTCGCGAACTAGATCCGTGGCAAAAAATAAAAAAATAAAGAGAAGGTGAACTTTTCATTTGTTAACTGAATTTGAAATTCAATAAATATTTTCTTGCTTTTAATATTAGTCGAGGAAAAGAACAACACGAAGCCTTAACATGGCCGACTTATTACAAATATGTATTAAAAACATACGTATATATTATATATTATATTTTAAATTATACCCTGTTCAAGAGAAGAATCTATGCACACTTAAGAATAGTATATTTTTCATAACGCTGTGAAAAGTGATATTGTTTTCAACCCTTAATTTCAACACTGATATTTTCTTTCTGCAAGTGATAGATGGTGACTTACAGTGCTAAATACGTTTTGTTTGCATTAAAAAATTAGACTTAATGGTACGGAAGGGGGTGCGTGAAAAGGTGGGGGGGGGGGGGGGGGAGGGAGGGGAGGGGCGGGGTCAGGATGCGTTCTTTCTGTCAGTTTCATCAATTTTTTTTTACATATTTAGGGTTTTTTATATGAATGGTATTGTGTTTGTTTTTCGCCTTGTGATTAAGTAAAATGGCTGAGAAATATTCGCTAAAGAAAAAAATATTTATGCTATTTTTGTTTGTGTGGCCATTTACTAATCTATTGAACATGTGTTTTGAAGCATTTCTACATGCTAAGTGACGGTGCTATTTTATTGTTGAACAAAAATTGTACTGGTTTTATGCCCCTGACAGGGTGACGTCATTATGAAAATAAATATAAACCAATCTCAATAGTGAAATAATATATGTCTATCAAGACTAAAATATTACAGCAGAACCCCGGAAATACGACCACCTGCGGGTCTGGGCCAAAGAAGTCGCATTTGCGGGATGGTCTTATTTGCGGGGTTCCAAGCAAGATGTTCTGTATGGGGACATTATTGGATCATAATGAACTCTTGAATGCTGGTGAACAGAGAAATAACAACAAACATTGGTCCTTTGCTTAAATTAATTAGCTCCATTTTTTCCTGAAGTGAAAGATCTTTCCGTTTACGTCTTTCAGTAGCAATTCATTTTATTTTGTTTTTCTCTATTTTACATTTTATGGTGCGAGTAAAAATTTGGCAATTTAAATATAGAATCAGGGGCCAATTGAGAACCAGAGTTGAGCTCAAAGTTGAGACGTTAAGCATATATTGATGCAATTGGTATATAAAACGATTCACTGTAATTACTGCAAGGGTCCAAAACCAGAGGTGTCGATGCAATTAGTGCTTTAATCGTTTTATTGCAATTATAGTTCTGATCCAAAGCCAGAGCTAAAACCCAAAGATGACATCCAAAGCGGGAGTTACAAGCGCAATTCAAATTTAGTAGTATCAATTGCACATACATGCATTTCCAACATATCCCCGTAGTAAATAATAATAATAATGTGTAGAAAGTGCCATCAAACGTCCTTTTGTTTCCTTTTAATATGTACCCCATTCTATTTGATGTTTGCTTTGAGAACTGCCTAATCCTCCTAAATGGCATGCAGGTATCTTGTTTGCGCACATCTCAAGTCAACCCCAATGGGGAAGTAAACAATGGTCTAATTTGCGGGGTTAAAAGTACGTTTGGGACTGAGAAAAGTAGTCTTTTGTCGTATTTATGGGGTGGTCTTATTTGTGGGTAGGTTCAATTCCGGGATTCTGGTGTATTTTAAAATAAAATTGTTGAAAATCTAAATAAAATATAACTACAAGTATTGAAAGGGCGCAAGTAGAAACTTGACTTAATGATTTCAATTTATTTAATTTATTTTTAATTTATTTATTTATTTTCTTTTTAACTTATTTCAATTATTTACGTATCTCTGTAAAAATTATCAAATTTTCAATGACAGTTTCTGTGTTTATTTACCCACAAATTTGTTTTATAAATAGGAAAGACGATAAAAACTAATAATAATAATAATAATAATAATAATAATAATAATAATAGTGGTTTTTATACAGTGACTTTCCAGTTGAAGCAACTGCTCAAACCGCTTTACATCAAGTTTCGAACATACATTACAGTCATATTTATTTTAATCCAAGATTACTATTAATTCGACGTGCTCATACAGTGTTTCTCACAGTCCCTATCTGATGCAGCCAAGTTGGCGCTTTACAATATTCCTAAGTAGAAAGGCAGAACATTATATGAGCACATCCCTATCCCTAGGGGTGTAACTTATGTTGCCATTCCTAGCCATGAGCAGGATTCGAAATCACGACCTACAGTGCCACAACGTTTGGCTGTGACAGCGGCTTTAACCACTCAGCTACACCGTCCCACTTACAATTATAACTACACTTGTAAGTAATCTCTGACATGCATAAATAAGACAAATGATGCAATTCAGATCTACTTGTGTTATAAAAAAATCATACTACATAGTCGTTGCACTGATCTGCAGCAAACTACTGCACGATTGATTTTTGCAGTGATTTGTAATCGAGTGATGCGCTGTCAATCATAGCTCTATCAATTCCGACAGGCATTTTTGGGTTTGAAAGTAAGCCATGTCCTTGGGCATCCCCGCGACTAGCCTTAATTGCTCGTCTTGTGTCACGCCCCCATCCAGCACTGTAGCATTGTAAGGATATTCTCGTCTCAATTTGTTGACTCTGGAATTGTGTCTAAAATAAATAAAAAAATCACAACTTTTGCCATTTTTTACGTATGAAAGGGGAGATTTTGCTATTAAAGAAACATTGCAAAAGGTTTTGCACAAATTACAACACGAGGTTTTGAACAGTGGATTACAGTCGAGTGGGTCGAGGGGGGAGGGAGGGGTGAGCATTGGGGATCCAGGTGGGGTGGTGCTTAGGCTTCAACAAAATATGACTAACTATTATTGATTTTAAGAATTTAAGCAGTGATCAAAACAGGAAAGAAGAAATATCAATCAAATAAAGAGTACCTCCTGTGTATTATCACTCCAACCAGAAACACGATGGAACCAGCCAGGAGTAGTAGACTACACACTCCAAACACCGCTATGTCTGTCAGGAGAAAAGCAGTGCAGTATGAAATAAACTAGGTCAAAGTGACGTTTAAAAAAACTGGCTGCTTTATATATTATAATTGCAAAATTGTTCGGGTTTGTTCAGTAAATGGAAGAACCTTGATTACTGGAACAGCCAGTACATTAATGTAAACTGTAAATGAAAATCAACACAAAGGACTAGTAAACCTTATGTCAATGCTGTTAAAAAACCTACATATTGCTCTGAGGTGGTTTCAGACGATTGTTTATCAGACGTATAAAATAAGACTCACTTGGTGATATATCCCATTTCTCAGCATTTCCAACAACATGGTTGTTATCTCGGATCACTGCTATTGAAAAAACAACACAATTTAATTTATTAGGGATTATTCGACGTCCAATCAATGCTGCAGATAGGTGATAAATGGAAGTATGAACAAAGTCTGTCTCACAACGTTACATAGACGTCAAGAGTGACGTTGTATAGACATCGGGACAGTAACCGTCCATAGACATCGATGGAATGACGTTGCCTAGAAGTAGGGAGAGTGACGTTGTACAGACGTTGGGAGAGTGACGTTGCATAGATCTCGGGGGAGTCATGTTGTACAGACTTTGGGAGAGTGACATTGTACAGGCGTTGGGAGAGTAACGTTGCATAGACGACGGAGAAGTGACGTTGCATAGGCGTCGTTAGAGTGACGTTGTATAGACGTCGGGAGAGCGACGTTGTACATACATTGAGAGAGTGATGTTGTTAAAGCAGTCTTGGATTATCCGGTGACGCAGGATATGTATAAAGTCAATTTTCATGAATATTGTTGGAAAGCAGGCAGGACAAAAACTTAAATTCTCATATTTTATGTCTTCAGTTAGGTCATTTTTCGAAGCAACCTGTCATGGCTTCGACTTCTGATGGGCGATAACATGATGAGGTAGTTGCTTGGCTGTGTTCTCGACGTCTAGAAAACTTACCGGAGCTGCACTGACCTACTTACATGATGTCAACGGGGGAAGGGGGTGTTGAGTGTGAAACTTACCGGAGCCACACTGACCGACAGCACCCACCCATTGGTTATCCACACATCTGAGTGTCCACGAATGCTTGCTGGAGTGACAGCCCACCTCCATGACGTCACCGTCACGTGTCATCCATGTGTCCTGTGGAGGTGACAGATCCGCGCATCCCAGGGCTCAAAAACAAAAGAATGTCAGTTAGTCAACTCCATGAACAGAGAAAACGAACAAGGTATCAATCTGTTAATATAAATCAGTGACACAAACCACAAAGTAATAGGCGAATTAGTTAATTAGACCAATCATATAAGTAACAGGCTACTTATATGATTGGTTGGGAAGAATATATGAGGATTATGGCCGTTGTAGAATAAAAATCTGGGAAGCTTGTTCTCTTGGTGGAGGGTACCAGGGTGGGGGAAAAAGAATCACTCTTTTCATCTTTCTTGATATGTCAATTAAAATGGAAATGGTAAGGAGATAATGGTAAATAGATAAATGAACCGTGGTATCGAACCATAAGTAGGTAATGGTGAGTAGAACCATTAGCCAATTGCTGTCTCAGAATACTGCTTACGTTTCCACCAAGAGATAGTTATATAAGGGGCTATATCGCGACCCTTTTTCGGAACCTTCAAGGCCCTTTCGCGGTCCCTGCGTAAAGCTCTCCTTGACAGTTTATTACCTTGTACTTGTAATGCAAATCGTAACAACCTGTGTCCTGATGGCTGAGCATTGAATACCACCTGTACGTCGTTCGACTGTGTTATCATCAGCTGCCTGTAGCGAATGCCGCCGCCAGCGATGTCGACGACCCTGTGTGACTTCCTGTCTGTCAGCCGCCCGAACTGTAATGTGTTCACAGTGTCCTAGGACGGCTCTGTATTTACATCAGCGAATGTTATCAAGGTAAGATTTAGCAGTTGACCAGGGCTACCAGCTATTGTCCAGGGTTTATTTGGTTGAATGCATCTAAGTGGATTATTTAGCATGAGGTCACTGGGAAAGTTCGTTGTCCCATGAAGGAGTTTTGTGCTGTATGTTCCACAGTTTAAGTGGTCCGGCTGGCGGTACACTGAAGCAAAGTTAATAAGAACCCAGATTATTGTTACTATTTTTACTTCTAAGACTGCAGTGTTATTACAAAATAATAATTTTGGTGGAAAAAAGTATGGGCGTAGTGTTACGATATTTAAAGACATTGGTTCTAGACATGCTTTTATAAAACTCTATCACTGAGAACTCAGATGCTGAGCAAATGACACTGTCTATGTTTTCTTTGAATAAGATGTACTTATCCGAATTACGCTTAATTCTAACAAATTGTGCTGGCCGTCTCCGTTTACTTGCACCAGACTGTGCTATACTGTGCATAAAAATGCATACCACAAGAATGCATTGGTATACAAGAATACATTCCACACGATGGAAAAATAGCGTTGTTATGTTAAAATAAAACGTGATATAAAAACAGCTGAGGTTGAACTAAAGAAAATATGTAAGGTTTTTCCGGTGTTTTTAAAAGGAAATGTTGTGACCATATACCACACTACTTTCGTCTGATTTTTACATACCAAGTATATCATCTTATCAAAATTACATTTGATAAATGCAGAATATACGGCATTTTGCCGAGCTTGGCTAAATAACATTCGGCTCAATGTCGCTCGGCTAAATCACCTTCGGATCAACGTCGCTCGACTAAGTGGTGGTATAATGTGGAATGTACAGTATTTATCCGAGCGACATTTACCTAAATGGTAGACACAAATTCAGAAATAATCTCTCTTGGCTGACTGTTGCTCAGCTAAAGGGTGAGATCCCGAAAAATTACCTTTAGAGCAGTGATAACTGGCTTCTAGGTATCTGAGCAGCTGTTTCAGGCACGGTCCTTCCACACTGATATGCTCATTCGTGACTGGAACCTCACAACTGTGCTGTCCAGAACACAGTTCATCAAAAATATGCAGAACATTTGAACTACAGCCGAGGTATCCCAGATCCACTTCATTGCAACGCCCGATCTCCATTCGTCCATATATGGCAGAATCCATAATGATAGCCTCGTCGTCATTGCAAGAAGCCCGGAAAATCTCACTGTTGCAATATTCTATCAACACCGAATATGTACAAACTTTTGCAGTAATTTAATAGTTAAAAATAGTACAAAAAGAATGGATTAAACAAGTGAATGTTATATACAGAAACTATTTGCAATGGTCAAAAGCTCCGTTACTTTTGTATTTGTTTTAAATGATTGTTTGCGATGGTATTTGTGATATCGTTATTCTAAAATATAGTATCTAAAATTCAGTTAATGGTATTTCAAGTTTATCTGATGCGATTTAACACTAAAACGACTTTATCTGAATGGATTTATGATTTTTATTTCGTTTGTAATTCATATAGAATGTGTTGAAACAAAAATCTATATCCTGCACAAAAATAGATTACTGATAACTACACAGAACTGATTGGAGTTTGTTTGCATAAAGCCTTGTTAATTTCGCGTCATTTTACACAATCTGACGAATATTTTCATTTTTGAATGTGCTATCCTTTTATTATTCGAATAAGTTTTACCGTAAATTGCAGTCTTGTCATTGGCCTTCTCACTCAGTTCCTTTTTCGTTACTTGAAATATGCGGATTTTACAAAGTTCAAGAGCATAATATCTAATAATCGCATACTTTTTTCAAGTTAAGGAAGAATTGTTAAAATTGTACATTTATCAGTGAGAATTGTGTGTCGCATTCAGCTCTTTTGTCAATATCAAAGAGCATTAGAGTCAGCCTCCTTTTTGTTTTTCACTGCTTACCTGAGTTCTCAGTTTCAGAATGACATTATGCAGACAAACTCCCGTACTCTAAACATAAATTGAATATAGAAAAACCAATAGCGAGTCACTTGTTTGCACAGACTTTCGTTTTCGCACAAAACCGGTTTAGAAGTAAAATTATATTCCAAATGAGACTTCCTTCGGCTTATTCGCACCTATTAAAGAAGTTTCCGGAATTACAACAGCCAAAAAAATTAAAGCAACACTTAGCCAACAACAGAAGCTGTTTTCTGTATATTTGATTTCATTAAGTGGAGAATTTGGCCATGAAATGATAATGAATTTTTACCTTTTTGAGTCGAATATCCAACATTAAGCAAAACAAGAAAAACACACAAAGACACTTTCATGACTGGTTTCTATAATTTCAATAACACTGCTATTTGATACTAGGTACAAGAATGAACATAGAGTGTTCATGGCAGTGTCCTTATATTGGTATTGGCGTACTTTTCACATTAGCGAGATTTCCCAACAACTGAAAACAACAGAAATTCAACATCTAAACGAGTGATCGGTCTGAGTCTCACGTTTAGATATGCAGAAGCTGTCAAGATGAAATTTGCTACAACTCTCTAAATGCATCAAATGCTGTACATCAAGGAATGTTGATAAATCAATACTTCTCTCTGCTGTGCTTGTTGAAGCTGACTGACTCGATTTTCAATATGGAGCGGAAGAAAAAAAGGGGTTTTGCTTCTGTATTACCACACCCTTGCATTTTTCATATTTCAGGACGAGTTACTAGGCTGGGACTGTACCTCGAAGGGAAGGGGTGGGATGGATTCGCTAAGTTGCATAACTAAACAACGTGAACACAAAGTGCTTTTTTAACAGCCACACATTATTTTTTTGATTTGGTGGTAGTGGTAATGGTGGGAGGTTGGGAGGGGAAGGGAAGGTTACTCGAATCTTCTGTTAAAATAAAGAGATGCATAGATGTACAGATGTATAAGCTTGGCTGTTATACAATTCCAGTTTGACACAGTTGAACGTTTTTCTAACGTTTTATCGACCCATATTACCAATTGATTATAAGTCCTCAAATCACCCTCAGATCTCTCCTATGTGCGTGCATTATTTGTGGGTGGCTCCTTACTAATCGTGTTTGGTTAAAGAATCTGCCAAATGCAGATAGTGTTTAACAGATATTGACTTATTTCTAGTCAACATATATTACTAACCGGTAACAAAATGAAGGCATTTAGGTCAACATTTCGGGATTAACAGGAGTTATGATCACGACATACGCCGACTTTTACGGTCTCGCCGACATTGAAAAATTACTGACTTGGAAATCGTTTAATCTATTGCCCAAATCATATAACAGTTCAATTTTTCTCAAAATCATATCCACACTGGTAAGCAATCTTTGACACGCACAACTAAGACCAATAATGCAATTCAAAATCTAATTGCTTATAAAAAGATATATTACATAATTGTTAAACAGAAGAAAACTACTGCACGATCGATTTTTGTAGTGATTTGTAATCGAGTGATGCGCTGTCAATCATAGCTCTATCATTTCTGACAGGCATTGTTTGGGTTTGAAAGTGAGCCATGTCCTTGGGCATCCCTGCCACTAGCCTTAATTGCTCTTCTTGTGTAACAAACCCATCCAGCGTGGTGTTGTAAGGATATTCTCGTCTCAGTTTATTGACTGTGGACCTGTGTCTAAAACGGACAAAAAACTCAACTTTTGCAAATATTTTTTTGTGGTATGAAAGGTAACATTTTGGTTTTTGCGAAATATTGTACAAAGTTTGATGCAAGGTACAATGTTGGGTTTTGATCTGCTGTTTAACTATTAAAGAAAAAAGAAGAAACCATAGGTAAGAATTTTCACTGGAGCTGTGGGTTATTGGGGAAGGGGGAGAGGGGATAGTGGGAGGGTGATGCATAGCCTGCAACAAAATATGACTTACTATTAATAATTTCAAGAAATTGCAATTCCAGCAGTAATCTAACAAGAAACATAGTAATGCAAAAAAGAAATATAGAATACCTCCTGTGTATTATTACTCCAACCAGAAACACGATGGAACCAGCCAGGAGTAGTAAACTGCACACTCCAAACACCGCTATATCTGTCAGGGAAAAATACTTCACTTTGAAATAAAATGAACCTTTTTTAAATGGCTGCCTATATATAGAACTGTGGCGTTGTCAGGGTATGTTCAGCCTCGATTATCGGAATAGGTGGCAAGGTGTAAATAAACAAGCGATTACGTGGCGTGTGCGATTTATGCTATTTGTAACGGTCAAATTGAAACCAAAGCATAAGTAGAACTTCAGTGGAAGCATTAGTGGGACTTAACGTTGTTTAGAAAATGTGAAAACTTTTAAAAGATTCTTTATCAGATGTAATAATTAAGACTCACTTGGTGATACATCCCATTTTTCAGTATTTCCGACAACTTGATTCTTATTTCGCACTACTGCAATAAAATAGCACAATTTATTCATGGTTTAAAACTGAAATATCAGATAAGATATAAATTTTTTGCAAAAATAGGCAAAATCATTCAAAATAATAGATATATCCGAAATTTGGTCCAATCTGTGCAGATATAGTAATCATATTGTTTCTAGTTTATAAAACCCACTCATATATGGTCCAAGACAGTTATAGTCATAATTATGAAATTGTGTGACATATCTTTTTAAGAAGAATCTACAGAAATTCTTATATTGCACAATTAACTTAGTGCCTTATCTGTTAGGTTGTTGCGTTGCAAGCATATTGCATGGCGGATATATCTGACTAATGACAAAATGGAGAGAAAGCTTACCGGAGCCACACTGACCGACAGCACCCACCCATTGGTTTCTCTCACATCTGAGTGTCCACGAATGCTTGCTGGAGTGACAGCCCACCTCCATGACGTCACCGTCACGTGTCATCCACGTGTCCTCTGGCGGTGACATGTCCGCACATCCCAGGGCTCGAAAACAAAAGCATTTGAGGCAGCAGAATGAGTCACACAATGAATCGATAAACAAAGAAAAGGAATACGTAATCAATCAGGTTTAATTTCAGTAGCACGTTACACTGGTCACTGCAAGATTACAAATAACCAGAGGATTTGTTACATATTCAATGGTCCCTCGGACAAAGCATTGCGTGACTGGGTGGGAAGGGTATGTAAGGGTAATGCCATTTACAGTAACAACGCGAGAAGCCTGGTTGCCTTACTGGGAGATACTAGGCCAGGAAAAAATGAATTACCCCTTCAACATGTCAGTTAAAATGGAAATGCTAAAAGACAAATAAAGAGTAGGAAAGACAGAGCATGAACCAATTGCTGTCTTAGAACAAAGCCACAAAAGTTGATATTTGTGCCAATACACAATTATATAACCCTTCACGGTCCCTACGTGGATAATACTTTCCCATACAGTTTATTACCTTGTATTTGTAATGCAAATCGTAACAACCTGTGTCCAGATGGCTGAGCATTGAATACCACCTGTACGTCATTCGATTGCGTTATCATCAACTGCCTGTAGCGATTGCCGCCACCATCGATGTCAACGACTCTGTGTAACTTCCTGTCTGTCAGTCGCCCAAATTGTAACGTGTTCACAGTATCCTCGGACTGCTCTGTATCCACATCAGCAAATGTTATCAAGGTAATGTTTAGTAGCTGTCCCGTACTACCGGATATTACCCAGGGCTTATTTGGTTGAATGCATCCAAGTGGATTATTTAGCATGAGGTCACTGGGAAAGATCGTTGTCCCATGAAGCAGTTTTGCGTTGTATGTTCCACAGGTTAAGTGGTCCGGCTGGCGGTACACTGAAGCAAAATTAATAAGAACCCAGATTAATGTTGCTATCTCTACTCCTGCAACCGCAGCGTTAAAGCAAAATAAACGGACAAACTGTTCTTTAAAGTGTTGCTTTGGTGCTACGATTCGATACTGTATATAAACGCATCGTTCTGTTTCTAGACATGTTTTATATAAAATAATCAATCTCAAATGCTGAGCTGACCAAAGCAGGGCATTGCCAGTCTTTTATATTCGAATAAGGTATGGGAGGGGGGTGGTGGGATTCTGTATTGACAAACAAAGCAGTCTGTCTGTTCCAGCTGTCTGATAAGGACGTGAGATTAGTTCTTTTTCGTAGAGTGTTAGTCTGGAAATCCCAAGGTCTCTTCTTCTAATTCGGCTAGGTGGTAGTTAAGGGGGAATTGACGTTCACTCCAATTGTCTTAGCTAAGCGAATGCAAGGCTTAGATCACCTATGACGGATATCAACATCAGTCCGCCATTCCTTAGTAAGTGTCTGTTAAGTAACTGATAGCTTGTTATTGACTAATTATACAAGAAATGAAAAGGATTACAGGTCATAATTGTGGGTGATCTTGGTATGAAGTAAATATCTGTTTACTCCTAACACATTTTGCGGGTCCTATTTTGTATTTGCACCTGACTGTGTTGATACTGTGTTGATAGTGGGCACAGCAAATGCAAACTACAAGTATTTCGATGACCAAAGCTACTCAAGCATATGGATCATTGTTTTCGGTACTTTGTGGCAAAGTGTTTTTACCAAATGCTAAAATACTTTTGTCTGGTATGGTTTACCTACAAAACATAGTGTCCTGTTAAATAGACATTTGATGAATGTTCCTTATGCGACATTTAGCCAAGCAACATTTACCTGAGCAACATTTAACCGAACTACATTTAACCGAGCGGCATTAAGTCTATATTGGTGTCTGCCGACACTTAGTTATTTGAATGGTTTGTATGGCTTTTATAAAAATCTTTATAAACTCCGAATCTGTTCTTCATAAAAGCTTTTCTTGCCGATGGCTTCAGATACCTTGTTTTCTGTGACTTTTTATGGAAACTGTGATAAAGGTTACAACTTACCACATTTTTAATACCATCTTGCGTGATTGTGTTAACTTTTTTTAGCAGATAATAAAGAATTTTAGTCCTTAAGTCAGCAATGAACTAAGAATATATATATATATGAAAGAAGAGAGTCAGTTGAGCTCGCTATATGCATTCAGACTGAGGACAACTATTCAACTATTCAGTGGCAGCTACTGACATGATTGATGGCTTGAACGAAGAATAGAATTAATTACAATTCTTTTGACCTTATGCCCAGAAATAAAAAACTTAGCGACAAAAGTAGATGCCAATTTTGACTTAATGCTTTCGGGTAAATGCCGACTAAATGTCTGGATAGCGAAAGAGGTACCTTTAGCGCAGTGATAACTAGCTTCTAGATATCGGAGTAACTCCTTCAGGCACGGTCCTTCAACATCAATATGCGCATTCGTGACTTGGACCTCACAGCTTTGTCTTCCAGAACACAGTTCATCAAAAATATGCAAAACATCTGAGCTACAACCCAGATAGCCCAGATCCACTTCACTGCAACGTCCGATCTCCATTCGCCCATATGTGGCGGAATCCATAATAACAACCTCGTCGTCATTGCAAGAAGCCCGGAAAATCTCACTGTTGCAATATTCTATAAACACCAAATGTGTGCAAATGTCTTACTCTTCATAGTATTTTAGTAGTTAAAATAGTATAAAAGGATGGAGTAAACAAGTGACTATTCCCAATATATATACCGAAACTATCTGCAAAGGTCAAAAAAGTTTTGTGCTGGTTTCAAATATTTATTTGCGGCGGCATTTAAACTCAGTGATATATATCTAATGGGAGGTATCTTAATTAATTTATGAGTCTTCTCATTGGTAATTCGAATAGAATGTATTGCAACACAAAGCAGTGAGTTTTAAAAGAACACAAGAAGATCACTGGAACTGATAACAACACAGAGATGAGATTACTGTAGTTGATATTAAGGGTTCTGGATAAACTTCCAAAACAACATTGCATTGTGAACTCTATAGCGTTTTATTTTCAGTTTTCGATGCATTTGATTTCATTAAGTGGACATTTACCACCAGATAATAATGAATATGACAATTCTTACCTCTCTGGGTCGAATATCCGACATTATGTAAAACAAGAAACACACATAAAGACAGCATCCTGTTTCAATATTTTCAATAGCACTGCCGTTTAATACTATTTCCACAAACCCACATATACCGATATTTTCATGGCAGTGTCTCTATAGAGGTACTGACGCACAGCTCGCATTAGTGAGATTTCACAACAACAGAGTACAACAGAAATTCATCATCTAAACGGGTGGTCGGTACAAGTTTCACGTTTAGATGTGCAGTAGCTGTCACGATGAAACTTGCTACAACTCTCTAAAATACATCAAAATGCTCACAGCCAGAAATATTGATAAATCAATACTTGTTTGTTCTGTGCTTCTGACTCAATGTTTAATATGCAGAGGAAGGAAAGAGAGGGTTTTGTCTTCTTATAAGTCAAACCCACGCGTTCTTGCACGTTTCAGGCCGAGTTGCTAGAGCGGAATTGTACCTCGAAGGAGTGAGGGTTGGGGATCTGGGGTGGGGGGGGGGGAGGCGGCAGGGTGGGGGTTGAACGGAGTCAAAAGATGGGGGGAGGAGGGAGTTGCGCTAAGTTGATAACCAAATCACCTGGAGGGGTAATGCTTGCTTAAACAGTCACACCTTATTTTATGATCTGGTGGTAATGGTTATTGGGGGAAGGGGAAGGTAAGGGGAGGTTGGAGGAGCTGGTTGTTCAAGTGCTATGTTGATGTTAAGAGATACAAAATGTATAAATTTCATCCTTATACAATTCCAGAATGACATATTACAACGTTTTTGTCTAACGTTTAATCGACTCTGGTAGTGAATTCTCATACAAAATAAAATAAAATTAAAAAAGAAAAGAAAAAGAAAGAAATAAAGAAAAAATGGGCGACGTGCAAATTTATAAATGTGTGAACAAAGCAGAGTGAAAAGATTTGTTGAGCCTTGGTCAGAGGTGAGGTCAGCTGGTGCAGTAAAACTTTTCACTTTCCTCTTCTCTCCCACCTCGCAGGCAAAATTTGTGATGTTAAACAATTGATTATAAATCCTCGTATCCCCCGTCAGATCTGTACTTTCTGCGTAAATGTTGTGCAGATGGTAATCTTCCAAATGCGGTTAATATTTAGCAGATATTGAATTGTTCGAGTCAACATGAGATATTATTGACCAGTAAGAAAATGTTGACGTTTAAGTCAACATCTTGGAACAGTTGCAGATTTAACAGGGGGTTTTGATCAGCAATAATTGCGCTATGCATCGGTTTTTGCGTTCGCGTCAATATCGAAAAATTATTGGAAATCGATCAGACAGATCACAGCATTTACTCATGTCATATACCAATCGATCAATCAGATCAGAGCATTTACTGAATTCATTTAACAGTTTAAGTTGCTTTTGACAATTATATCCAGACTTGCAAAAAATCTCTGACACTCACAAATAAGAACAACAATGTAGTTAAAAACTATTTGTCTTATAAACAAGACAATCGTAGATTGCAGATCCCTTGCCGCGCTCATCTACGACAAAGTCTAAATTGTCGAAACATCGCCTTATAAAAATTATATTACATATGATCCGCAACAAACTACTGCACGATCGATTTTTGCAGTGATTTGTAATCGAGTGATGCACTGTCAATCATAGCTCTGTCGTTTCTGAAAGGCATTGTTTGGGTTTGAAAGTCAGCCATGTCCTTGGGCATCGCCGCGACTAGCCTTAATTGCACGTCTTGTGTCACGCCCCCATCCAGCACTGTAGTATTGTAAGGATATTCTCGTCTCAATTTATTGACTGTGGACCTGTGTCTAAAATGGACAAAAAATCGTGAACTTTTGCCATGTTCTCGTACGAAAGATAAGATTTTGTTGTTTAAGAATTGCTGTAAATGGTTTTGGAGAAAACACAACATGAGGTTCTGAACAGTAGTTTAAATATTAAGGAAGAAGAAAAATAAAACCCCAGTTAGCATTGTCACTTGCACGGTGGGGTATTGGGGGCAGGGCAGGCGTTCGAGGTATGGTGGTGCTTAGGAAGCAACAAAATATGACGTACTATTATTGATTTCAAGAAGTTCAAACTTAAGTGGTGATCAAACAAGTAAGGTTGAAATGCAAACAGGAATAAAGAATAACTTCTGTGTATTATCACTCCAACTAGAAACACGATGGAACCAGCCAGGAGTACCAAACTACACACTCCAAACACTGCTATGTCTGTCAGGGAGAAAAGTAGTTCACTATGAAATAAAGTAGTCAAAGTGACGTTTGTAAAGTGACTACTTTATGTATTATAATTGCAATGTTGTTAGGGTCTGTTCAATAAATGGAAGAGCCATGATTACTGGAACAGCCGGTCACGTAACTAGCGGAATTTATGCTATCTGTAACGGAAAAATTAACATGAAGCACTAGTATATCTTTAATCGATGGTGTTAAAACTCTACACATTGTTTTGAGGTGGTTTGATACGATTCGTTATCAGGCGTATAAAGTTAGACTCACTTGGTGATATATCCCATTTCTCAGCATTTCCGACACCATGGTTGTTATCTCGGATCATTGCTATTGAAAAGAAAACACAATTAAATTTACTAAGGGTTTATTCGACATCTAATCAATGTTGAAGATAGGTTACAAATGGAAATAAGTACAACATCTGTCTCTCAACGTTATACAGACATCTGAAATGAATTTGTATAGACGTTGAGAGTGACTTTGTATAGAAGTCTGGAGAGTGACGTTGCACAGACGTCGGGAGAGCGACTTCCTATAGTTGTCGAGAGAGTGAAATTGTACAGGCGTTGAGGGATAGACGTTGCCTATAAGTCGGGAGAGTGATGTATATAGACATCGGGGGAGTGACGTTGCATAGACGTCGGGAGAGTGAAGTTGCACAGGCTTGGGGAGAGTGACGTTGTATAGACATCGGAAAATGGTCTAGACAGTAACAGTATGGTCACTCCTTCGTCAAAACAGTCTTACATTATCTGGTAACGAAGGTTTTGTATAAACTCAATATTTTTCAAAATCAGGCAGGCTCCTAAAATTCTCATATTTTATGTCTTCATTTTGGTCAATTTTCGAAGCCACCTGTCATTGCTGTTTTCTGGTGCGTGATAACATGATGAAGTCGTTGTTTGCTCTTGTCCTCGACGTCTAGAAAACAATGCTTTTTCGACGTCTATATAACTATGGTTATGCTACGTCTATTCGACGTAGCACAAAAGATGTTGATTTGACGTCAGATAAAGCTAAGTTTTGGTTGCAACGAAAGGCAATGTCAAAACAACGCTGCTTATCCAGCATCTATTCAAAGTCGTGTCAAAGACGTTGGTCAGATGTTGATAAATAGCCGCGAATAGTCGCAACCAGATTACAACAAGATTTATTATTGCGATTTAGTCTTTGGCTTTGGAACTACGTGGGATTGTTTACTGAGTAGACACTTTTTCGGAAAATTGTACCCTAACCTGATTAATTTTCCATAAGTTCTCCTAATTTGACAGATTCTTTTCTCCACTTCTTGAATATATTAAATGCTGCCTTAACTAGCTTAAAAATGAAAAAAAAACTTACCGGAGCCACACTGACCGACAGCACCCACCCATTGGTTTTCCATACATCTGAGTGTCCACGAATGCTTGCTGGAGTGACAGCCGACCTCCATGACGTCACCGTCACGTGTCATCCACGTGTCCTGTGGTGGTGACATGTCCCCGCATCCCAAGGCTCAAAAACAAAAGCATTGCAGTCATCAGAATGAGTCGCACAATGAATCGATTAACAAAGAAAAGGAATACGTAATCAATCAGATTTAATTTCAGTAGTACATTACACTGGAGTTATTTACTTTATCTGTAAGTTAAATAAAAGTCACTGTAAGATTACAAATAACCAACAGATTTGTTACATATTCAGTGGCCCCTGGACAAAACATTGCGTGATTGGGTGGGAAGGGTATGTAAGGGTTATGCCATTTACAGTAACGATGCGAGAGGTCTGAATTCCTTACTGGGATTTACTAGGCCAGGAAAAACTACTCATTCAACATGTCAAGTGAATTGGAAATGATAAAGAGCAGTAAAGAGAGAGCATCAGCCAATTACTGTATCAGAAAAAGTTTATTTTGAGCCAGTACACAATAATATAAAATAGCACGATTGCAAATACCTTCCCTAACAGTTTATTACCTTGCACTTGTAGCGCAAATCGTAACAACCTTTGTTCAGATGGCTGAGCATTGAGTACCACATGTACGTCATGCGATTGTGTTATCATCAACTGCCTGTAGCGATTGCCGCCACCAGCAATGTCAACGATTCTGTGTGACTTCCTGTCTGTCAGTCGCCCAAATTGTAATGTATTTACAGTGTCCGCGGACTGCTCTGTATCCACATCAGCAAATGTTATCAAGGAAATGTTTAGTAGCTGTCCAGGACTACCAGATATTATCCAGGGTTTATTTGGTTGAATGCATCCAAGTGGATTATTTAGCATGAGGTCACTGGGAAAGATTGTTGTCCCATGAAGCAGTTTTGCGTTGTATGTTCCACAGGTTAAGTGGTCCAGCTGGCGGTACACTGAAGCAAAATTAATAAGAACCCCGATTAATATTGTTACAAGTACTGCTGAAACCGCAGTGTTAAAGCAAAATAATTATAACTGCAAACTTATAATCTTGTATTGGAAACAAACTGTTCTTTAAAGTGTTGCTTTGGTGCTACGATACGATAATGTATATAAACGCATCGTATTGGTTCTAGACATGTTTTATATAAAATTGTCAATCTCATATACTGAGCGGACCAAATCAGGGCATTGCCAATCTTTTATGTTCGAATAAGGTAAGGACGCAGTAGGATTCTGTATTGACAAACAAAGCAGTCTGTCTCTTCCAACTGTCTAATAAGGACATGAGATTAATTCATTTTCTTAGAACGTTAGTCTGGAAATATCGAGATCTCTTCTTCAAATTCGACTAGGTGGTAGTTAAAGGGGAATTGGCGTTCGTTTCAATTGTCTTAGCTCAGCAAATGCAAGGCTTAGATCACCTATGATGAAATTCAAAATAACCACCTACTGAGTCTTTCGGCCATTCCTTAAAAACTGTTTGATAAGTAACTGATAGCTTGTTATTGACTAATTAAACTAGAAATAAAATGGATTGCAAGTCAAAGTTCACAACTTAACACATTCTGAATACCATCTTGCGCGATTGGGTTAACTTTTTTAGCAGATAAGTAAAAAATTTAGTCCTTAAGGCACTAATGAACTAAGAATATATATTCAAAGAAAAGAGTCAGTTGAGCTTGCTATGTGCATTCAGACTGAGGACAACTATTCAATGGCAGCTACTGACATGATTGATGGCTTGGCTGCTTAAGATATCAACGAAGAATAGAATTAATTACAATTCTTTTGATCTTGTGCCCAGAAATAAAAACATACCGGCAAAAGTAGTTCTAATTTTGACTTAATGCTTTACGTAAATGCCTTTCGGCTAATTATTGCAGTACTAGATGTCTGGATAGCGAAAGAGGTACCTTTAGCGCAGTGATAACTAGCTTCTAGATATCGGAGAAGCTCCTTCAGGCACGGTCCTTCCACACTGATATGCTCATTCGTGACTGGAACCTCACAACTTTGCTGTCCAGAACACAGTTCATCAAAAATATGCAAAACGTCTGAGCTACAACCCAGATAGCCTAGATCCACTTCACTGCAACGTCCGATCTCCATTCGTCCATATGTGGCGGAATCCATAACGATAGCCTCGTCATCATTGCGAGACGCCCGGAAAATCTCACTGTTGCAATATTCTACAAACACCAAATGTGTGCGAATCTCTTACTGTTCGCAGTATTTTATTAGTTAAAATAGCATAAAAAGATGGAGTAAACAAGTTAATATTCCCAATTAACATACCGAAACTATTTGCAAAGGTCAAAAATGCTGTTTACTCTAGTTTTGTGGTGGTTTCAAATATAAGTTAAATATATCGAACGCTAAATAGGAGGTATCTTAATTAATTTATGAGTTTTCTCATTTGTAATTCGAATAGAATGTATTGCAACACAAAGCAGTCAGTTTTAAAAACAAAAGAAGATCACTGGAACTGATAACAACACAGAGATGATATTACTGTAGTTGATATTTAGAGTTCTGAATAAACCCAAAAAACATCATTGCATTGTGAATTCTATAGCGTTTTATTTTCAGTTTTAGATGCATTTGATTTTATTAAGTGGACATTTGCCACCAGATAATAACGAATATGACAATTCTTACCTCTCTGGGTCGAATATCCGACATTATGTAAAACAAGAAAAACACATAAAGACAACATCCTGTTTATTTTCAATATTTTCAATAGCACTGCTGTTTAATACTAGTTCCACGAGCCCACATGTACCGATATTTTCATGGCAGTGTCTCTATAGAGGTACTGACGCACAACTCGTATTAGTGATATTTCACAACAACAGACTACAACAGAAATTCATCATCTAAACGGGTGGTCGGTGCAAGTTTCACGTTTGGATGTGCAGAAGCTGTCACGATGAAAGTTGCTACAACTCTCTAAAATACATCAAAGTGCTTACAGTAAGAAGTATTGATAAATCAATGCTTGTTTGTTCTGTGCTTCTGACTCAATGTTTAATATGCAGCGGAAGGAAAGAGAGGGTTTTGTCTCTGTATTAGTCAAACACACGCGTTCTTGCACGTTTCAGGCCGAGTTGCTAAAGTGGAACTGTGCCTCGAAGGGGTGGGTGGGGGGGGGGGGGCGGGGGTCGAACGGAGTGAAAATATGGGGGAGGAGGGGAGTTGCGCTAAGTTGATAACCAGTTGACATGGAGAGGTAATGCTTGCTTAAACAGTCACACCTTATTTTATGATCTGGTGGTGATGGTTATTGTGGGGGGGGGGGGGTGGAGGGCAAGTAAGGGGAGGTTGAGGGAGCTGGTGTTTCAAATGCTATCTTGAGTTAAGTTAAGAGATACAGATGTATAAGTGTCATCTTTATACAATTCCAGAGTGACATATTACAACGTTTTTGTCTAACGTTTAATCAACGTTAATGCGATGAATTTAATCTGGTAGTGAATTCTTATACAAAATAAAATAAAATAAAATAAAAAAGAAAAGAAAAGGAAAGGAATAAAGAAAAAATCGGCAAATTTATAAATGTGTGAACAAAGCAGAGTGAAAAGATGTGTTGAGTTGAGGTCAGAGGTGAGGTCAGCTGATGCAGTAAACCTTTTCACTTTCCCCTTCTCTCTCACCTCGCAAGCAAAATTTGTGATGTTAAACAATTGATTATAAATCCTGGTATCCCCCGTCAGATCCTGCGTAAATGTTGTGCAGGTGGTAATCTTCCAAATGCGGTTAATATTTAGCAGATAGTGAGTTGTTCG
Organism: Protula sp. h YS-2021; assembly: GCA_949752745.1. NCBI lineage: Eukaryota > Metazoa > Annelida > Polychaeta > Sabellida > Serpulidae > Protula > Protula sp. h YS-2021. Next base: position 98,971,288 of record OX457027.1, on the reverse strand, counting down.
AGTCAACATGAGATATTATTGACCAGTAAGAAAATGTTGACGTTTAAATCAAAATCTTGGAACAGTTGCAAATTTAACAGGGGGTTTTGATCAGCAATAATTGCGCTATGCATCGGTTTTTGCGTTCGCGTCAACATTGAAAAATTACTGACTTGGAAATCGATCAGTCAAATCACAGCATTTATTCAGGTCATGTACCAATCGATTAATCAGATCGGAGCATTTACTCAATTCAGGTAACAGTTCAAGTTGCTTTTGACAATTGTATCCAGACTTGCACACAATCTCTGACACGCACAAATTAGACCAATAACGCAATTAAAAAACTATTTGTCTTATAAACAAGACAATTGTAGATTGCATATCCCCCGCTCATCTACGACAAAGTCTAAATCGTCAAAAAATTGCCTGATAAAAAATTATATTGATCCGCAGCAAACTACTGCACGATCGATTTTTGCAGTGATTTGTAATCGAGTGATGCACTGTCAATCATAGCTCTGTCGTTTCTGACAGGCATTGTTTGGGTTTGAAAGTTAGCCATGTCCTTGGGCATCCCTGCCACGAGCCTTAATTGCTCGTCCTGTGTCACGCCCCCATCCAGCACTGTAGCATTGTAAGGATATTCTCGTCTCAATTTATTGACAGTGGACCTTTGTCTAAAATGGACAAAAAATCCCAACTTTTGCCATTTTCTCGTATGAAAGATAAGATTTTGTTGTTTAAGAATTGCTGTAAATGGTTTTCGAGGAAATACAACATGAGGTTTTGAACAGTAGTTTAAGTATTAAGGAAGAAGAAAAATAAAACCCCAGTTAGTAATATAACTTGTACGTTGGAGGACGGGAGTGGAGGTGGGGGCAGGGCAGGCGTTCGAGGTATGGTGGTGCTTAGGAAGCAACAAAATATGACTTCTATTATTGATTTCAAGAAGTTCAAATTTAAGTAGTGATCAAACAAGTAAGGATGAAATGCAAACAGAAATAAAGAATACCTTCTGTGTATTATCACTCCAACTAGAAACACGATGGAACCAGCCAGGAGTAGCAAACTACACACTCCAAACACCGCTATGTCTGTCAGGGAGAAAAGTAGTTAACTATGAAATAAAGTAGTCAAAGTGACGTTTGTAAAGTGACTACTTTATGTATTATAATTGCAATTTTGTTAGAGTCTGTTCAGTAAATGGAAGAGCCTTAATTACTGGAACAGCCGGTAGGGTGTACATTAACAAGCGGTCACGTAACTAGCCGAATTTATGCTATCTGTAACGGGAAAATTAACATAAAGCACTAGTATTTCTTTAATCGATGATGTTGAAAAATCTACACATTGTTTTGAGGTGGTTTGATACGATTCGTTATCAGGCGTATAACAGTTAGACTCACTTGGTGATATATCCCATTTCTCAGCATTTCCGACACCATGGTTGTTATGTCGGATCACTGCTATTGAAAAGAAAACACAATTTAATTTACTCATTGTTTATTCGACATCTAATCAATGTTGAAGATAGGTTACAAATGGAAATAAGTACAACATCTGTCTCTAAACGTTATATAGACATCTGAAATAAATGTGTATAGACGTTGAGAGTGACGTTGTATAGAAGTTGGGAGAGTGACGTTGCACAGACGTCGGGAGAGCGACTTCCTATAGTTGTCGAGAGAGTGAAATTGTACAGGCGTTGAGGGAGTGACGTTGCATATAAGTCGGGAGAGTGATGTATACACACATGGGGAGAGTGACGTTGCATAGACGTCGGGAGAGTGAAGTTACACAGGTTTGTGGAGAGTGACGTTGTGTAGATATCGGAAAATGGTCTAAACAGTAACAAAATGGTCACTCCTTCATCAAAACAGTCTTACATTATCTGGTATCTAAGGATATGTATAAAGTCGATATTTTTCAAAAACAGGTAGGCTCCTAAAATTTTCATATTTTATGTCTTCACTTTGGTCAATTTTCGAAGCCACCTGTCATTGCTTTTATTTCTGGTGCTTGATAACATGATGAAGTCGTTGTTTGCTCTTGTCCTCGACGTCTAGAACACAATGCTTTTTCGACGTTTATATAACTATGGTTATGCTACGTCTATTCGACTTAACACCAAAGATGTTGATTTGACGTCAGATAAAGCTAAGTTTTGGTTGCAACGAAAGGCAACGTCAAAACAACGCTGCTTATCCAGTGTCTATTCAAAACCGTGTCAAAGACGTTGATCAGACGTTGATATATAGTCGCGAATAGTCGCAACCAGATTACAACAAGATTTATTATTGCAATTTAGTCTTTGGCTTTGGAACTACGTGGGATTCTTTACTGGGGAGGCACTGTTTCGGAAAATTGTACCCTAAAATGATTAATTTTCCATAAACTCTCCTAATTTGACAGATTCTTTTCTCCACTTCTTGAATATATTAAATGCTGCCTCACCTAGTTGAAAAAATGGAAATACTTACCGGAGCCGCACTGACCGACAGCACCCACCCATTGGTTTTCTATACATCTGAGTGTCCACGAATGCTTGCTGGAGTAACAGCCCACCTCCATGACGTCACCGTCACGTGTCATCCACGTATCCTCTGGTGGTGACATGTCCCCGCATCCCAGGGCTCAAAAATAAAACCATTGCAGTCATCAGAATGAGTCGCGCAATGAATCGATAAACAAAGAAAAGGAATACGTAATCAATCAGATTTAATTTCAATATAAAATTACAGTGGTGTTATTTACTTCATCTATAAGTTGAAAAATTAAAATCACTGTAAGATTACAAATAACCAGCAGATTTGTTACATATTCAGTGGCCCCCTGGACAAAGAATTTCGTGATTGGGTGGGAAGGGTATGTAAGGGTTATGCCATTAACAATAACGATGCGAGAGGTCTGTATCCCTTACTGGGTGGTACTAGGCCAGGAAAAAATAAACTACCCCTTCAACATGTCAAGGAAAAGGGCAATGATAAAGAGCAGTAAAGAGAGAGCATCAGCCAATTACTGTCTCAGAAAAAAGTTTAGTTTTGTGCCAGTACACAATTATATAAAATATCACGGTTACAAATACTTTCCCTGACAGTTTATTACCTTGTACTTGTAATGCAAATCGTAACAACCTGTGTCCCGATGGCTGAGCATTGAATACCACCTGTACGTCGTTCGACTGTGTTATCATCAGCTGCCTGTAGCGAATGCCGCCGCCAGCGATGTCGACGACCCTCTGTGACTTCCTGTCTGTCAGTTGCCCAAGTTGTAATGTGTTCACAGTGTCTTCGGACTGCTCTGTATCCACATCAGCAAACGTTATCAAGGTAATGTTTAGTAGTTGTCCTGGACTACCAGATATTATCCAGGGTTTATTTGGTTGAATGCATCCAAGTGGATTATTCAGCATGAGGTCACTGGGAAAGATCGTTGACCCATGAAGCAGTTTTGCGCTGTATGATCCACAAGTCAAGTGGCCCGGTTGGCGGTACACTAAAGTAAAATTAATAAGAACCAAGATTAATATTGCTGTCACTTCTGAAACCGCAGTGTTAAAGCAAAATAATTATAACTGTAAACTTATAATCATATATTAAAGACAACCTGTCCTTTAAAATGTTGCTTCGGTGCTACGGTACGATACTTTTTTTAAACGCATTGTGTTGTCTCTGGACATGATTTATATAAAATAATCAAACTCAAATGCTGGTCATTTTCCCACTTTTTGTGTTCAAATAAGATATAGAAGGGGACAGTGGGATTCTATATTTACAAATAAAACGGCATCTCTCTTGCAACAGTCTGATAATTGAGTGACCATTAGCTCAGATGGTTAGTCTAGTAATTCCAGGATCACTTGTTCGTATCCGGCTCTGGGTGGTTAATGGTGATTGACGTTCTCTCCAATTGCCTTAGCTTAGTGAATGCAGTGGTTTAGATCACTTACGACCGAATTCGAAATTAATTGTAAAATATATCATCATTTAGCCGAGTGACATTTAACCCATCGCCATTTGCTGAGCGACATTAAGTCGATTTTGGTGACTAGCGACATTTAGTTATATGAACGGTTGTTATGGCCAGTTATAAAACAAACCTTTTTATATGCACTGATATATATTCTTCAGACAAACGTATCTAAAAATTACGCTGAAGGCTTGAAAGAACTTAATTTGGATACTCTCGAAATCGAAGAGAACAATTGTGTAAAAACTTTGCTGCAAGCTTAAATCAGAAAGTGACAAAATACATGACATTTTACCTAAAGCTAGGAAAAGAAAATGTGATCTGAGAAAAGCTGGCAATTGCGCTGTACTAAAGTGTAGAACATTACGTTATAAAAATTCTTTTGTGCCATACACAATAAGTCCTTTTTAAAAGGTCGAGTCATATGAAACGAGATTTTAATCTTACAACTAATAACTGTGCTATCCGATGTTTGTATTTCTCCTTGTGTGTCTTATTACTTATTTTACGCGAGTCAACATTTCATTTTGCAAGTCAATAAATATATTGATTATTTTTATTATTATTATCTTGTCGATGATGTCAGATACCTTGGTTTCTGTGACTTTTTTAGAAACTGTCACAAAGGTCACAATTTAACACCTTCTTAATACCATCTTGCGACATTTGGGTTAACTTTTTGAGCAGTTAAGTAAAGAGCTTACTCAATTTCAGTCCTTAATAGAGCAATGGACTAAAAATACCTATTTAAAACAAGAGAGTCAGTTGAGCTCGGTAAATGCATTTCAATGTAAGAGCAAATAAACTTTTCATTGGCAGGTACTCCCATGCGTCATGCCTTGAGTGCTTAATCGATCAACGAAAATTAGAATTAATTACAATAAGCTTTATTTTCTGGCCAGAAATCATGCTACTCAACCACAATTACAAAATTCTAACAAATGTATTAGATACCAGATTTGACTTGATGGCTTCGTCTAAATGTTGTACGGTTAACTGTCATTCGGCTAATTGTCGGGATAGCAAAAAAGTTACCTTTAGTGCAGTGATAACTGGCGTCTAGGTATCGTAGCAGCTGCTTCAGACATGGCCCTTCTACGCTTATATGTTTATTTGTGACCGGCACTTCACAATTTTGTCTTCCAGAACACAGTTCATCAAAAATATGCAGAACATCGGAGCTACAGCCCAGATAGCCCAGATCCACTTCATTGCAACGCCCGATCTCCATTCGACCATATATGGCGGAATCCATAATGATAATTTCGGAATCAGTGCAAGAAGCCCGAAACATCTCAGTATTGCAATACTCTATCAAGACCAAATACATACAAATGTTTGTAGTACTTTGTAGTTTGTAAGTACTTTAATAATTACAAATAGTATACAAAAGATGGAGTAAACAAGTGAATGTTTCCAAAATGTACGCTGTGGCTGTTTGGCGCGATGAAAAATGATATGTTTACTTTTGTGTTTGTTTTAAATGATTAGTTGCGTTAATATTCATAATATTGTAATTCTGAAATATAGTTAAATCATTTAAAATTCAGAAACAAGTGTTTCAAACTCACTTAATGGTATTTAATGCTAAATGGCAGATATCTGAACGTTTTTTTTGTAATTCAAATAGACTGTATTGCAACACAAAGTGTCAAGCTTTATAAACTGATAGCAACAAAGAGTTGATATTAATCAATATTATTATATTATTAATCAGTTCTGGATAAGCTGAAAAACAACATGGTACAGTAAGCTCTATTCCGGCTCCAGGAGGGAAGAGTCTCAACATCTGAAGAATAAAACTGCTGTCTTTACCAGATTCAAAATCTGTTTAAAGCTGATATATGTCCAAATCAATAGTGTAAAATATTGTTTTGGGACATGAGCATTTTGTTCTGCTGTCGTCTATATTCCTAGCAAACCAAATCATAACTATGAATTATGGGCAGCTTTGATGTAAAAGTATTATTATTTTATGCGACTTATTAGCACCTGTTATAGAAGACTTCGTGACTACAACTGCTGAAAAATTAAGACAGCCGTTTTGTTTTCCAGTTTTTTTATGTATTTGATTTCACTAAGTGGACATTTGCAAACAGATAATAACGAATGCGACAATTCTTACCTCTCTGAGCTGAATATCCGACATTAAGTAAAATAAGAAACAGACATAAAGACAACATCCCGTTTAATTTCAATAATTTCAATAACACTGCTTTTTAATACTATAGTTACAAGAACCCACATACGCCGATATTTTCATGGCAGTGTCTGTATAGAGGTACTGACGCACTACTCGCATTAGTGAGATTTCTCAACAACAAAGTACAACAGAAATTCATCTTCTAAACAGGTTTTCGGTACAAGTTTCACGTTTAGATGTGCAGAAGCTGTCACGATGAAATTTGCTACAACCCTCTAAAATGCATCAAAATGCTGACAGCCAGGAGGGAATATTGATAAATCAATACTTGTTTGTTCTGTGCTTCTCACTCAATGTTTAATATGCAGCGGAAGGAGAGAGAGGGTTTTGTCTCTGTATTAGTCAAACACACGCGCTCTTGCATGTTTCAGGCCGACTTGCTAGAGTGGAACTGTGCCTCGAAGGGTTGAGGGTGGAGGGAGTCTTGGGTGGGCGGGGGCGGGTTTGAATGGAGTGAAAGCATGGGGGCGAGGGGGGTTGCGCTAAGTTGAATAACCAAATGACCTGGAGAGGTAATGCTTGCTTAAACAGTCACACCTTATTTTATGATCTGGTGGTGATGGTTATTGGGGGGAAGTGGGGGGGGGGGGGGGGGTTGGGGGAGCTGGTTGTTCAAATGCCATGTTGAAGTTAAGAGATACAGATGTATAAGTTTCATCTTTATACAATTCCAAACTGACATATTACAACGTTTTTGTCTAACGTTTAATCGACCTTAATGCGATGATTTTCCTCTGTTAATGAATTCTTATACAAAATAAAATAAAAAGAAAAGAAAAACAAGAAATGAAGAAAAAAATGGTTGGCGTACAAATTTATAAATGTGTGAACAAAGCAGAGTGAAAAGATTTGTTGAGCCTTGGTCAGAGGTGAGGTCAGCTGATACAGTAAACTTTTTCACTTTCCCCTTCTCTTCCCCCTCCCCCCGCCCTCACCAAGCAAATTTGTCATGTCAAACCATTGATTATAAATCCTCGGATCCCCCGTCAGACCTGTCCTCTCTGCGTAAATATTGTACAAGTGGTAAAAGAATATTCCAAATGCGGTTAATATTTAGCTGATATTGACTTTTTCCGAGTCAAAATGGGATATTACTGACCAGTAAGGAAGTGTTGACGTTTAGGTCAACATCTTGGCAGAGTCACAGATTTAACAGGGGGTTTTGATCAGCAATAATTGCGCTATCCATCGGCTTCTGCGTTCGCGTCAACATTGAAATATTAATGACTTGGATATTGATCAATCAGATGACAGCATTTACTCAGGTCATGCACCAATCGATCAATCAGATCAGAGCATTTACTGAAGTCGTGTAACTGAACAATTGCTTTTGACAATTATATCCAGACTTGCACACAATCTCTGACACACAGAAATAAGACCAAAAACGCAATTAAAAAAACTACTTGTCTTATAAACAAGACTCATCTACGACAAAGTCTAAATTGTCAAAACATCGCCTTATAAAAAATCGTATTACAGGGTCGTTTCACTAATCCGCAGCAAACTACTGCACGATCGATTTTTGCAGTGATTTGTAATCGAGTGATGCGCTGTCAATCATAGCCCTATCATTTCTGACAGGCATTGTTTGGGTTTGAAAGTTAGCCATGTCCTTGGGCATCCCTGCCACCAGCCTTAATTGCTCGTCTTGTGTCACGCCCCCATCCAGCACTGTAGCGTTGTAAGGATATTCTCGTCTCAATTTATTGACAGTGGACCTGTGTCTAAAATAGACCAAAAAAAAAAAAAAAAAGGAAGAATCTCAACTTTTACAATTATTTTGTATGAAAGGGAAGATTTTGTCGTTAAAAATCATTGTAAAATTGTTGCAGAAAGTACAACACAAGCGTTTGAACAGTGGATTAAATATTAAGGAAAAAGAAGAAAAAAACCGTTAACATTATTGCTGCGGCAGTGGGGGTTGGGAGGAGGGAGGGGAGGGTGAGGGAGGGGAGGGGTGAGCAGCGGGGTTCGAGGTGGGGTGGTGCTTATTCTGCAACAAAACATGACTTACTATCATTGATTTCAAGAGTTCAAATTTAAGCCATGATCAAACAAGGAAAGAAGAAATATCAATCAAATATAGAGTACCTCCTGTGTATTATCACTCCGACTAGAAACACGATGGAACCAGCCAGGAGTAGCAAACTACACACTCCAAACACTGCTATGTCTGTCAGGGAGAAAAGTAGTTCACTATGAAATAAAGTAGTCAAAGTGACGTTTGTAAAGTGACTACTTTATGTATGATAATTGCAATTTTGGTAGGGTCTGTTCAGTAAATGGATGAGCTTCGATTACTGGAACAGCCAGCAGAGTACACATTAACAAGCGATCACGCGACTAGTGAAATTTATTGCTAACTGTGACGGGAAAATCAAAAACACTGGTATACCGTTAGTCTGTTAGAAAACCTACACATTGTTCTGTGGTGGTTTTAGACGTTTCGTTATCAGACGTATAAAATAAGACTCACTTGGTGATATATCCCATTTCTCAGCATTACCGACAACATGGTTGTTATCTCGGATCACTGCTACTAAAAAAAACAGCACAATTTAATTTATTCAGGGTTTGTATGACGTCCAATCAATGCTGCAGATAGGTGACAAATGAAGTAGGAACAAGATCTGTCTCGCAACGTTGCATAGACGTCGGGAGAGAAACGTTTATGGGCATCGATGGAATGACGTTGCATAGAAATCGGGAGAGTGACGTTGTATAGACGTCGGGAGGGCGACGTTGTACGTACGTTAGGGGAGTGACGTTGTCAAAGCAGTCTTTGATTATTCGATGACGCAGGATATGTATAAAGTCAATTTTCATGAAGGTTTTTTTTCGAAAGCAGGCAGGACAAAAACTGAGATTCCCATATTTTATGTCTTCAATTTGGTCAATTTTCGAAGCAACCTGTTATGACTTCCACTTCTGGTGGGCGATAACATGATGAGGTTGTTGCTTGGCCGTATCCTCGACGTCTAGAAAACGTCGACTTTTCAACGTCTATGCAACTTTAGTTATTCTGCGTCTATTCGACGTCGCATCAAAGACGTTGATGAGGCGTCGGATAAAATTGAGTTTTGGTGGCGACGTAAAGCAACGTCTTAACAACGCTGCTTGTCCAGCGTCCATTCCAAGTCGTGTCAAAGACGTTGTTCAGAATTTGTTAAGACGATGATAAATGGTTGCGAATAATCACAACCAGATTACAACAAGATTTATTATTGTGATTTAGTTGCAACCTCAAAGCGGTTATGGAGCGGCGTTGGATTGTTTACTGGGAAGACACTATTTTCTGACAATCGTGACCTAAAATGATCCATTTCCCATAAGCTCTCCAAATTTGGCAGATTCACTGTTACATCAATACAACGGAATTAACGATAGTCGAGAAAAAACTCACCGGAGCAACACTGACCTACCTCTATGACGTCACCGGGGGAGGGGGAGGGGGTAGGGTGGGAGGGGGAGAGAAAACTTACAGGAGCCACACTGACCTACCTCTATGACGTCATCGAGGGAGGGAGGAGGGGGTGGTGTGGGAGGGGGATATAAAACTTACAGGAGCCCCACTGACCTACCTCTATGACGTCACCGGGGAGGGAGGGGGGAAGGGGGTGTGGGAGGGGGAGAGAAAACTTACCGGAGCCAGACTGACCTACCTCTATGACGTCACCGGGGGAGGGAAGAGGGAAGGGGGTGTGGGAGGGGGAGAGAAAACTTACCGGAGCCAGACTGACCTACCTCTATGACGTCACCGGGGGAGGGAGGAGGGAAGGGGGTGTGGGAGGGGGAGAGAAAACTTACCGGAGCCACACTGACCTACCTCCATGGCGTCACCGGGGGGAGGGGGAGGGGGAGGGGGGAGAGAAAACTTACCGTAGCGACACTGACCTACCTCTATGACGTCACCGGGGGAGGGAGGAGGGGGTGGTGTGGGAGGGGGAGAGAAAACTTACCTGAGCCACACTGACCTACCTCTATGACGTCACCGGGGGGGGGGAAGGAGGGGGTGGTGTGGGAGGGGGAGAGAAAACTTACCGGAGCCACACTGACCTACCTCCATGGCGTCACCGGGGGGAGGGGGGGGGGTGGGGTGGGATGGGGGGAGAGAAAACTTACCGGAGCCACACTGACCGACAGCACCCACCCATTGGTTTTCCACACATCTGAGGGTCCACGAATGCTTGCTGGAGTGACAGCCCACCTCCATGACGTCACCGTCACGAGTCATCCACGTGTCCTGTGGAGGTGACATGTCCCCGCATCCCAGGGCTTAGAAGAAAGGAGAAAAACAGCGGTATGGCAATGACACGCCATATAGAAATGACACGTGACATATAAATGACGCGTGATATAGAAATGACACGTGGTACAAAAATGACACGCGATACATTTTTTAACTAAACATGGAATTCAATTTTGAAAGAACCCTTTTTACTGAGAGTACTCAATATAAATGACTCCCCAATCCCCATGCCCCTTAACGAAATCGTCTGACCTGACGATTACCCCCCTCTGTGCACTTTTTTTTTTTTTGAACTCGCATAATAACTCATATGTTTTCAAGTACCTCACACTGGTTTCTGTTATACCTTGAACATGTAATGCGAAACGGTACTGGTCTTCCGATGCCTGATCAGCAAATATGATCTCGACTTCATTCGACAGCGTAATCATCAACTGCTTGTGGCGAACGCCGCTTCGAATATCCACGACACGGTGTGACTTCCGGTCTGTTAATCTCCCAAACTGCATCGCGTTTCGAATGCTCTCCGATGGTTCAGTAACCGCACGGGCGAATGTTGTCAAGGAGATGTTTAGTCGTTGCCCAGGACTACCCGATATTACCCAGGGTTTATTTGGCTGGATGCATCCCTGTGGTCTATGTTCTGTGACGTCACTGAGGAAGGTTGTTGTGCCATAAACCAGTTCTGCGGTGTACGTTCTGCAGTCAACGGTGTCAGGCTGGCGGTACACTGAAGCAAAGGCAACACCACGGAATACGCCACAAATTATATGGAACTAAAGGTATGAATCAAGTGTGAAACGACTCAGTTTTATTGAAATGTTGCTTTGAAATAAGAAGGAAGGGTCAGGAAGGTGGCGAGGGGGTGGGGGGGGGGGTTGGGGGGGGGGGGGTCGGTTCAGGGCACTGTAGACCAATTTCTATCATAGCTTGTAAAACAATCAAAGCCTTTATGGTTATAACATGGAGCTGTTACGTGACGTGGAAAGGTGCTGGAATTTGATTGGTCGATTCTTAAGTCAATAATTTTTCAAAGCTGACCGCAGTTATTTACATTAAAAACGCCAGTCAGGTCATGTGACAAAGCAAATGATGACTTATCTCAAGTCAACATGAAGATATTGATGACAAGATTCGAAAATGTGGACCTACAAGTCGATGTTCTCTTACTGATAAATAATAATTCAAAATATGTCAGTGTTTACAATTTGTTTATCAATTACATCATTTCACTACGGTGTCGCTGACTTGCCTGCGTATGGTGGTGGGGGTGGGGTCGGTATGGAAGGGAGAGCGTCCTGTGTCTGTTAATTTATTAACTATTTATTTGCTGAAAATTTTGCAACCTTTTCAATTCTGACACTTCGGGAAAAATAGACCCCCTCCCCCTCCCACCCCCTCCCTCATCACCTGCCTGATTCACATGCGGATGATGGCGAAAATACAGCTGTGGTGAGTTGGTTACCTTTAGTGCAGTGATAACTGGCTTCTAGGTATCGGAGCAGCTGCTTCAGACACGGCCCTTCCACATCAATGTGCTCATTTGTGACCGGTACGTCACAACTTTGTCTTCCAGAGCACAGTTCATCAAAAATGCGCAGGACATCTGAGCTACAGCCGAGGTATCCCAGATCCACTTCGTTGCAGCGTCCGATGCGCATCCGGCCGTACGTGGCCGAGTCCATGATGACGATCTCGTCGTCACCACACGCGGCGCTGAACGTCTCGCTCTCACAGAACTCTACAAACAAACAGACAGGCAGAGAGGCAGACAGATAGACAGACAGCTGGACAGACAGGCGGGCAGACAGAGAGACGGACAGACGTGACCGAGTCCATGATGATGCTCGCCTTGTCCCCACACGAGGCGCTGAACGTCTCGCTCTCACAGAACTCTACAAACAGACAGACAAACAGATAGACAAACAGAGAGACACATAGTAAGCAGAGAGAAAGAGAGACAAACAGACAAACAGACAACAAACAAACAAAAATACAGCCAGACAAACGAACAGACAAAGCAAACCAACAGACACGGAAAGAAACAAATGATAAATAAACAAATAAACATACAAACATGCACACAGACAGATACACAAGCAAACAGATATATAAACAAATAATAAATAAATAAATAAACAAAGGTGGATTATTGTTCGTTGAGAGAGAGAAAGAGAGAGAGAGAGAGAGAGAGAGAGAGAGAGAGAGAGAGAGAGAGAGAGAGAGAGAGAGAGAGAGAGAGGGGGGGGGGGGGGAGGGAGAGGGAGAGGGAGAGGGAGAGGGAGAGAGAAGTTTCATAATATGCTCTGATTGGCTGTAAATAAAATACAACACAACAATTTTCGTGGTTTCAGCTATCAAAACGTATTATGCAATTATTGGCAAAAAGAAGCATTTTTATCAGTTTTTTCCAAGTTACCCCTCAAAGAAATAACAGCTATAAGAGATTAGAATTTGTATTTAGAACTGGAAAAAAATTACTTTTTTGCTCCTTTTATAAAAATCTGAGAATATTAATATTTCATGAGGGAAAGGCTTGGGACAGAAGTGTGCAAAATTTAATTCTGGGTTAGTCAGCAAATGAGTAGTAATGCATATTTGCTCCATTAGGAAAATTTGGCACATTAAATATGGCAATAAAAGGGTCTTTTGTTGCATAGAAATTCTTTTCTATATTCATGCTGCGTCTAAAGAGACACATACACATGACTAGTGACCACTAATCCTAAGGACCGTCAGATCGTCGGTCCGTTAGATCATCAGTCCGTTAGATCATCGGTCCGTTCGATCATCGGTCTGTTAGATCATCGGTAAGTTAGATAATCGGTCCTGTAGCGGACTTGGTGTTAGTTTGTTTGTTTTTTTTTTTGAGATAGTACATTTAACTTTTATATGGCCCCTAAATTTAAGAAATGTGTTAAAATCAGGTGATCCCTTGTGATTGGTTTGATTCTATTTAACCGACCATATCCCACCAAATACGTTGTTATTTCTCCACGTGTTTGGTCAGTCTGTTTAAGTCAGTCATACTGGACACATGTAGGTTCAGCCTGAAGTTTAAAGTCCGCCACAATTGGTAAGAACTTGATTATAATTAGTTATAATAAATAAAATGTGTTTGTGTCAGAAATATTTCATGTGTTCAAATATGTTGTAATTGTTTATTGTGTCGGAAATATTTCATGTGTAATTTAGATTAAATACTGAGTCTATTTATATCTGTTAATTATCTTTACTTTGGCATTAATTTTCTGGCAATGTGTTCAAATATGTTGTAATTGTTTATTGCAGTCCACATTGCGAGACAGGATAGGAAATAAATTAGTAAACAGCAGGGTGATCTTTCATTTCCCGTCCGTCACAGGTCCGTTAGATCATCGGTTCATTAGATCATCGGTCCGTTAGATCTTCAGTCCGTTAGATCATCGGTCCGTTAGATTGTCGGTCCGTTAGATCATCGGTCCGTTTAACACACCCTTAAAAATTCCCGCCTAATGGACCGTAGGCCTAACGAGCCGACATCCATACACATATAGTAAATAAATTCATTTAAATAAGTTTTCCTTTCATAAACTGCTATTTTTTAACCATAATTCAACTCTCCCTTCTATTGATTTCTAGTTTTCACGGTGTCGGGGAGTAACTGTACTCCCTGGAGGTCAACACACTCTGGCAATGATCTCATAAAATACAACCAAACTAAAAAAAAAAACAAAAACAAAAACAAAGAAGAAAAAGCAAGTCACTTCAACCAAAATACTAAGTCACTTCAACTGTTGACATTTTGCTTGTGGCATTTTGATCGAATAAAATACAAGGCTCCACTTTTAATAACTTACGTAATGGTTTTGATACACTCGTGACTTTGAAAATGAAATGCAGGGGGGGGGGGGGGGGTGTACTTGGTACTATATATGTTACCAATTGAGATCAGATGCGGGTCCGCGGGGAGTGCCACATTTGTTAAAAGTGGGAGGGCGAGGGAAGGGTAATATTTGCTCAGTACTCCGCATTTCCAACACATTTTGTTTGGTTAAAAGGAACATCATTTCGTCGTTTTAAGAGGTAATGAACAGGCATGAGAACCCATTGGTACCCCCGCCTTCCAGTCTTCGTCCCGTTTTTGTGACTCCATTTCGAAAACTATTGTTTTTTTACTAGTTTCGTCAGAGGAAAATCAAACACTAACCTGTCTGATTCGAAAATCCAGCATTCAAAATTAAAATAAGTAAAACACTTCTAAGTGTTGTCGTGTAAAGGTTTATTGAAAGTGCCATTTTCTACGACTTAAATTTCTGCTGTAAACAACAAGTACCCTTGTGGCAGCATCGCTTCCGTAGATGGTGTTATATCGTTCACAAATAGCGAGATTTACTTGGTATTTACTATGACAGGAACTAACCCGCTGAACAGTAATTTACTGGAAGTTTTACGTTGTTGTGTCGAAAAGCTGTAAAACCACAAAATTACTATATCTCTCTAAATGCACGAGTACTGAGAGTCAGACACAAAGGATAATCAATGTCGCTGCCGTGGATATTCCATAACTGTAACATGGCTTCTATAGCTTCCCAATTACAACGTCAATCTAACGTTGGTTTCAGGCGGCAAAGTCGATCCGACCCATCCACAACATTAATTCTGTTTTAATTTGATTGTGATTGATATCAACCATAGTTCAACGTTTTACCAACGTTTTCGACACCGATGTTGAATAGACGTTTTATATGCAACGCTGTTTTAAGATTGCGCTTAGTCGCAACTAAAACGTAAATATCTTCGACATTTCATCAACATCTTTAGTGAAACGTTGGATAAACGTTTGAAAATCGACATTGGATGGACGTAGAAAAATCGACTTGATATAGAGATGAGACTCCCAAACAAAATCAAAGTCCTTGTGTTATGGTAGCCATGACAGGTCACTTCGAAAATAGACGAAAACGAGGAGATGTAAGATATGAGAATTTCAAGAGAGTGCACGGTTTTCCCCACATACTTTTGGAAAACATTCAAAGAAATAGACTTACCGTGCATTACTGAATGACCCAAAGCTGGAGGTACTGAGGCGGAGGGGTCATCAGACCACGTCCATCCAACGTCCATCCAACGTCCATCCACGTCCATCCAACGTCGTTCCGATGCCGCAATGATTACTGGGTAGCTTCTCGGGTATTTTCCGCACTCCTCTGTGATGTTTGGATTGTAATAAGGATGTCAACTAAAAACTTGCAGTACTGCGATACTGGAAGAGCGATGAGTACCACTGTGCATACTAGCTTATTTGCCAGTAAAATACTATTTGTATGAGTACTTGCAACCATGAAATAAAGAATATAGCTTATAAATGCATTTAAATAATAATTTAGTTTGTATTTATGTTTAGTGTTTACATTGGTTTCAGTGAAAATCAATAATAAAACTCGAGTGAATCAGTACGATTAAAAGTATAAACATTTTGCTGTGATGGCATCTGGATTGTTTTCTTTTCCAGTTTATTCAGTTTTGGCAAGGTCATGTGCCGATTCGTGTGACAGAAACAATTACACTAGTCAAATGCCATATTTGCATATGCAAATATGATTTGCATATGCAAATATGATTTGCATCTACATATGCAAAATAAATCATATTAACATCTTGAAATCATAAAGGAGCACAAAGTGTTGGAATTTTTAAGACATTTTTATGAAAACTACAGTACCCAGAATATGACAGACGGACAGACAGAGAACCATGACAACAAACGGACTGCTAATTCTATCCAGCACATAATAATCTAAAGTTGGGGGGGGGGGGTATTATTAATTAAAATCGAATTAAATGAATTATATGTTTTGAAATGTTAATATTTGTTTAAAATTTCTTGTTTAAATCCAAAATATGACATATTACATTGTACAGATACATCTGCATTTACATGAATACAACGCGTTATATAAAATATATAGGTCAATGGTGCGACCACTTACAGGCACTTTTGTCTTTTATGGCAAATAAAACCAGGCCATGAGCTCAAGGTGTCACATTTTTTTCAACTGTCATTTATACTCCAGTGTGTTAACGTAAACATTAGGGCATTACTGATACCCATAACAAATTATATCTGTATTAGATATAATAATATAATAATTATGCTACTTTCAAAATCTTAAGTAAAATATGAAATACATTATATATATATATATATATATATACATATATATATATATATATATATATATATATATATATATATATATATATATATATATATATATATATATATATATATGTGTGTGTGTGTGTTACAGGGAATCTGTGAAATTAGGGATTTCATGAAATCCCTAGTGGAATCGTATAATAACTTGCCCAATCAATTTCGATGTTTTTATTGAGAATTTTCATGTTTGCAATGTCGTATTTTACCGAAATTAATAGTAGATTTTAATTAATATACTCAAAGCACTCGATTGCCAAACTATCATTCATGAGATACTTCAGTACCTGAATTTAGCGATACTTTTTATCCTATGTAACTTATGTCACATTTCACGCCAAATTCTGTTATTTTGGATGGTAATGTTTAAATTCCAATTCCTTTCGATATGAAAAGGGATACACAGTTTTGAAGAACCACTAAACAGCCTTCCTTAATAGATAATTTTTCAAAATAGTTCTATAATCAATATGAGCTTATTCATTACACGGATTCCCTAGGGATTTCATGAAATCCCTAATTACACAGATATCCTGTAACATATATATATATATATATATATATATATATATATATATATATATATATATATATATATATATATATATATATATATATGTGTGTGTGTGTGTGTATGTATATCTCCATGCAAAACAATTGTGGTATTCATGCCATTGTTGTGGTGTTTATGTTCTTCATTCAGCTTAGCAGTTCACTCTGACTGAAGCTTGAAAAACAATTTGTGGGTCGAGGTATTTTATTGTTTTGTTCAAGTTTAAGAGTTTCAAATAAACAAACCGATATCGTTCTTTAAAAAAAGTTTGCAATTCCACGTTAGAAAGAGTGATATCAAGTGCAATGTCACTGACTGTGCGGGTACTTCATAATTGTAAAGATACTTAACACAAATGTATTCAGCTACGTAAATTGAACACTCTTCACTCACATAACATTCAGCTGTGTTTTGGAACTATGTATAACTTACAGAACAACGGCAATAAAGAAACAAAGTTAGAATACAAGTAATAATCCGAACCTAGATTAGTCAGTCGATATACGTACTAAAATTGTTTAATCCTTTATTCAAATTTTGGAATAAAGATGGCATCTGCGGATATCCACTGGGCCGATTATTTACTGTTTTCTTTATCTCTTGTTATCCCTCTAGCGATTGGAATATTTTTTCTCTTTTCGGGAGGACGACAGAGAACTACGAAAGGTAACAAGAACACTCATTAATTTTATACTAAATATTAAGTAATAAAGATATGACATACTGCAGAGATTAACGAGTTAAAATACTGTTATACTTGCAGAATATCTGATGGGGGATCAGAACATGAATGGATGCATCGTTGGCTTCAGTATGATGGTATCCACATTCAGTGCTATAACACTCATTAGTTCACCCATGGAGACATACTACTACGGCGCAATATGGACGTTGATATCCATACCTTATATTTTCAACATAATCCTTAATTGCATATTTCTCGTGCCATTCTTTAGAAGATTCAGTTACAAAAGCGGGTATATGGTAAGTACTAAATGCCAAGTACTAAGAATAAAGTACTCAGTTCTAAGTATCAAGCACGAAAGTAAGGTATTCAGATACTTAGTGATTAAAAGCTCATAGCTGATAAAGGTGCAATTGCAATTTAACACGTAATTGCAATTTACGTAATAAAGAAGCAAAGTTAAACGAAACATTCTTTTATTCTTGAGCATTATTTAACTTTCGTTTGTTTAAAAGAACGCAAGGCTCTGTATCAAAACTACTACACAAATGATTCCGGAATAGAATATTGCTTCACCGCTCTTAGCATACACATACACTGACAGACACACACACACACAAACACACACACACACACACACACACACACACACACACACACACACACACACACACACACACACACACACACACACACACACACACACACACACACACACACACACGCACAGAGAGACACACACAGAGACACACACACACACACACACACACACACACAAACACACACACATAATATAAAAATACACACACCCAAATTGGACAACTAAAACAATATCTGTTACTCCCCTTTATAAACAATTATTAGGTACCCAGCCCTGTTTAAGACACAGTACTCTAGCGCAGAGGGCTCATCGGTGAATAATCACTCACCCCTAATTCATTAACACGTACCCCTACAAAATTAGATGGATTTTCTAACCCACATATTATGTAGCTTAGAAAATCCATCTAATTTTTTAGGGGTACGTGTTAATGAATTAGGGGTCGGTGTTAGTGTTATGGATAAGGATGAGTTTTAGAGTAAAGTTTAAGATTAGGATCAGTTTACAGAATTGATAATGTGGCTTCAAAATTAGATTGGTTCCCTAACTATACCTCCTCCAAGTCATTTTTAAAAATGACACAAGTGAATGATTATTGAACGATAAATCAGAAGTATAATCTGAATGGAAGGAAATGACATAAACGAATCAAAATGTAATGACTTCCGTTGGCTGTCATATTAATCACGGAGAATTCGGGACCTTTCATTATTCGAAATATTTATGGGTAAACCAGAAACAGATTTTGAACTCAAGTTTAAAGGCAAAAATAAATCCATAGTTTTTATCTTTTATGTACGCTATTAACTTTTTTATAACGGTCATTCAGCCATATGTTGCCGAGTTGTTGCGAAGAGTTATCAACAGACTTTGCCCTCAAATATATCTTTTGCAAAAAATTGTTAATGCATAAAGATTTATTTTTTTCGTGCTTTTATACTGACTTTGAATTAAGACAACAGAATATATCTGCGATACCTATGAAAGGGCAATTTTATAGATTTTATGGTTTTGCTTTTATACGTGGAATTATATGCGTTTTGTTGGAGACATGCTTACTCTGAAATGACTCTGCCCAAAAATGGCAGCACCACAACATTATGACTGTAAAATATCGATAAAATAATAAATAAAGGTATTTCTGTGTTTCATAGTATTTGGAAGAACGATACCAAAGTGCTGTGCCTCGTCTGCTTGTGGCTATCGCGTATACTCTTCTACGAGTCGGTACCTTGTCTTGTAGAATAAATAACAACATAAAAATGTTCAATCTTCTAAGATTTAAACATTGTTACTCGTATAGTAAAGCAATTTTTAATCTATCTTTTGTAGAGTAATTAATGTTATTAAAGAAGACTTTAAAATATAGCTTTGCAATTCGATGTTGATTACAATGAAATTGGTGGAGTTATTGAAATTCGCATGATGTGGTAAAGTGTTTCGTATGATGTGGTAAAGTGTTTCGTATGATGTGGTAAAGTGTTTCGTATGATTCCTTGTTTCTGCCAAGAGCTTTGTCACTGTGACTAATCTGAGACGGCTAGGGTTAGGATGACAAAATTTGGCAGACAGACAAATTATGGCGTGTATAGTTTTCCCACCTCTACTTTTTGGAATTCATTTGCGTTTTTTCTATGTAAAAACTAATATCTATTTTTTTCGTATTGATGCCCATATATGCGGCACCCACTTTGATATCTCACAAACCCACAGCCTAGTGATCCTCCGACGACAGCAAATTTCTGAGCGGAGATATTTACTATCCACGTCCCAATGTGTATGCACTCTATTAAGTTGTGTTCACATTATAATTTACTGAAAGTTAGGAATGTTTGGTTTTATCCTTTATTCATTATATTTACTTTCAACAAGGTTAAAATTTTTTTCTTGATGGCAGTTCTACACTTCTTTTATTTTGTTTCAGCTTTATTTTGCTATTTCCGTATTTCCCCTTGAGGGCCCAAAACAACTCGCTAAAAATTAAACCTGCCTATACGGAAATGTGAATGTGAATGTAAACATTTTGACGTTCGATCAACATCGAGCTTTTGTTGAATTGAGAAACCCACAACGTCTAATGCTGAGCTCAAACTGTCTTCATTCTGGACAATTTTAAAAGCGACCTGTCATTGCTTACATTTTTGGTGACAGATAACATGACGAGGCTATTCGTTGATTTAAACCCGGTCGTCTTTATGACGTTGATTGCTCAACGTGGGCTGCTCGATTCCTAACGTCTATCAGTCGTTAGGTGAAAGAGGTGATCTATGATCACGACCAGTCAAAACCAAAATATAAACAGATTTAATGTTGCGATCTGATCATAACAATGTCGTTAACCTGAAACCACAGTTACATTGTATTCTATTTTTAAGGTCTTCATGATTGTAAATTTTATGGTGTGACGTCTAACTTTTTGCTACTGGATGGCAAAAACGGTCTGGTTTGTTTTGATTGACCAGCGCCAATATCTGATTTTTATTTCAATATTTCTGATATTTAGCCGAAGATGTTTTACTTAGTATTTTAACGTTCTGTCATTTCAGATTTTTACATTAGCTACTGCAATATACGCGCCGTCTGTTGTATTCAATCAAAGTAAGTATACATATTGCTTTAGATGGCGCGGAAATCGCGTAAATGTCTCTGAAATGCCCTCTTTTTTGACTACCAGATACTTCCCTGACTGCGACACCGCCTTTGTGTTATAAAGCAGTATTCATTGCGTGAAAGAAAAAGAGTATTAAATTGCGGCTTTCTTCGCAGGGCCCCACGTTTATCAACGAATCCAATAAAAATCTACTGCATCTTTCGTATTTATGAAAATGCAATTTTCTTCACAGCAATGCTTGGCAGTAATTGAACGTTTAGTTGTTTTTTTTACATAAGGCAGTAAGTAACAGAAATATTTATGTTTCAGTAACAGGATTAAACATGAACCTCGCAACCGTTGTCTGTGGTATTGTGTGTGTGACGTATACATTTCTGGTAAGTAATTTTAAACATACTTCAAATACCTCATTTATTTATGGAAGCATACAAACACCCACACACATACACATCCACTCACTCGCACAGGTGACAACACAAAGCAATGTTGGTCACAATGTAACAATGTAACGTTGGTCACAATGTGACGATGGTCACAATGTTGGTGATGTGTAGTTTATATATAGTTTATATAGTTTAGATATAGTAACGATAGATACAGATATAGTAACTACTGGCAATATGCATGCCTTTAATTGTTTACATTTAACTGCAGCTCACTGTTCATTCTCCTGTTTCCAGTTTCTTTATCAAAATTAATACAAATTGCTAGGGTGAGACGCGGTGGACCCGAGAGAAAAATCAAAAGGGGCCTCAGGCCACCGGTTTTTAGCTAATTTCCACCGCCCCCCCTTTTCTTCATGTTTTAGGGAGGTTTGAAGGCCGTTTTGTATACAGATTTCGTGCAGACGATCATTATGCTCGGTGGCTATGTAGCGCTTGTTATCGTCGGAATGAATGACGTTGGGGGTATAGATGTCGTGTGGCAAACAGCCAAAGAAGGTGGACGTTTCAATTTCGCAACGTCAGTCAACATCAGTTTATATCAGTTTTACATTAACATTGATTTTGAACGTACAACATGAATTATATATTTTATGCTGAATGTAAATTTAACTTTAATTTCTATGTGAACATTAATTTATATTAATTAATTACATGAATTTGGTATATATATTTTGTATTAATTATACATTAAAGTGTGCTTAATGTTGTACTAATGATCATAGATGTTTATGCAAATAACCATCCGTACAGTAAAACCTGGTTAATCCAGGCACAAACATATAACCCACATCAGCTAGACCATCATTACGGGATTAGCCAGTTCGCAAACAGAAGTAGTCGTGTTTGCTGCGGCCCATTCTTGTTGGCATCATCTGGGAGACACAGACAACACTGACAGACTGCACCATTGCTTTTCTGAGTTACACGTCATTCAATAAAACCTACAACTGGGTCTGAAAATTTTGTCCGCAATAGGGAGGTGCCCGAATAATCCAGATTCTTACTGCATAGAAACTAATAATAAAATTAAAAGGGATTGAAATAGTGTGTCCGAATTAGTGAGTTATCCACAATACACAGGTTTTTTGCAGAGGCAGGTTTCACTGTACTCTTTTTCTATATTCAGTATAGTTTCAGTACAGTTTATTTAAATTCTTGCTGATTGAATTATGAAAATATTTTTAGCAATAGCCCCGTATACCTTTACTTGCTCAATTTCTTCAAACACCACTCTGTTATTTTAAGCTTGCGCAGATTCAAACCCAATGAAAGAACTCTTTGCATTTTTGATGATTTTTGGGTTATCTTAAAAGTATATTTTTTCCGACAGCACTTAAAATAAATTTATTTATTCTGGTGGAATTATCTGACCCAAATCTAAGCTCTAGTTGTTTTGGTGGTAAATTCAGATCTGAGCGTCATTTAGTAGTTTGAAATCATCCAATAAAATAAATAATACACTGTATGAACAACTTCTGAAACTCGTCCAGTGTGTACAAACAGAGATAAGACACTGAAGCTTAATCTGCCATTCACCGGATTAGTTGTAAAACTGAAGTGAATGCGTTTTTATCTCTTGCATATGTGGGCCAACCCCTGGACAGAAGAATTCGACAAATAGGACCATAGCGGAAATCGAATCACTTCCAAGCAGTTGCATTGTTGATCCTGTTTTCGTACTATTGGTCCTGTTGTTTGCCACTGGTAGCACTATTAACACACTGGTTGCCCCAATTCTAAACTATTGTCCTATTTTCCTACTGATTGTCCTATTTTTGCAATCATGGTCCTTTTTCCCACGAGTGGTCCTATCTGCCCCTGGTGGTTCTAATTCCCCACTGGCGGTCCTATGTGCCTCTGGTTGTCCTATAACCACATTGTTGATCCTATTTCCCAAGTGATGGTCCTATTTTCCCACTGATTTCCCAAAAAAGTGGTCCTATTTCCAGTGTTCACCTGTACATGGCTTGTGTTTTTGCAGACATGACACAGACCTCAGAGCTCGCCATACGACGCTGAATTTGTTGCTGGGAGGATTTATAGCAACGTGGGGCTTCTATGACCAAGTCACAATACAGAGAATCTACGCTGCCAAATCCACAGCGGCGGCAAATATGTATGTCATATATATATATATATATATATATATATATATATATATATATATATATATATATATATATATATATATGTGTGTGTGTGTGTATGTCAAAAAATACACACATATGTGTCTGTGTATGTATGTGTAAATTTACGCATATATAATCTTGTTTTATTTCAGTAGTCGAAACAATCAGCAGATATTGACTTATTTGGAGTCAACATTAAGTATTGTTGACCACCAGATAATGGTGACCCTTTCAGTACTGAAAATGGTGGGGGTTTGGGGAGGAGAGGCGGGGCGAATTCAACTTCCAAAAAATCACTCGAAGTAGCAAGCTTAGCAGTGAATTTTTTTGTGAGAAACATGAAGTTTAGAAGTCTAATTATATATATTTTTTACAATTTGTGGATAGGGGGATATTGCAGTCTGTAACCCCCTCCCCAAGAATCCGCCACTGAATAATTCTTCTCCCACCCCACCCCCAAGGTCGGCAACTGAATGATTCTCTCCCCGGATCCTCCACTGAATGATTCTCTCTCCTCTGTGAATCGCCACTGAATGATTCTTTCCCCCCCAGATCGGCCACTGAATGATTTTCCCCCCAGATCGGCCGCTGAATGATTCTTTCCCTCCAGATCGGCCACTGAATGATTCTCTCCCCCGGATCCGAAACTGAATTATTCTTCCCCCTCTCCCGCGTGAGTTTTGCTTCTTTTCTTTACATTGTGACCAACGTTACACTGTTACCAATGTCACGTTATTACATTGTTACATTGACGCTTCTGTTACAGGGGAATGGCGGTATCCATCGTGATTGGCGTCCTCAATACGATAAGTGTAACACTCGCCGGCTTGACGATCTACGCCTATTATGTCGATTGTGACCCCATTCTGAAGTACCCAGAGGTCACTGAGCCCGACCAGGTCATCTTATCTCACAGAGTTTTATGCATATTTATAATCCGTGGTCAATGATCATACAGCAGTGAGAGAACTCCAAATAAATTCCACTAAAATGCAAATTTCCTTTCCCACTCATTAAACTCATAAATAAAGTCAGTATTGAAGTACTTCTGTTGTCATATGATTTGGAGACCGCCATGAAACATTGTGCGCAATTTCCGTTTTTTACTTCCAACCGTTTAACTCCATGAATAGAAGCACGAAGGAAAAAAAATTTTTAAAAGGGAAGCAAAGGCAGGTAAATTTGGTCTATGCAAGAAAAAATCCTTAAAAAATTCAATCAAATTTTAGTTATGCTTTGGAATGCATTTAAATCATTTCTAGCAAAATCTATGCAAAGCCGTATTGACGTCATGTTAATAACGTTGCGAAATTATCTGTACTTTTTTCATGTCATACGTGCTTGTGACGCCTATCGAACGGTTGCCCCATGTCGAAGTTTTACTGGGTAGGAATTCCTCCAGGTACAGGAATATTAACAATTATTCATTAATGTATATAATGTTGCTGACTAAGATCCACTAAGAACGAACTTGGTTACTATTATTATATACACTGTGTACAGATTATCAATCTGGGCACACAGGCCACATGCAAGTTATCCCAACTAAGCAGACGGCGCACACTTGAATCTCTGGGCTGCCAGTCTTTACAGTATTTGATCCCTAACTATAAGCATTTGAACATCTATAGTCAGGTCGATTTAAATCCCTTGGGATCAGCATGTTACCTTGGCGTGGGGGTGGGGGGGGGGGTTTCGAACTCACGTCTTACAGATCATACCTTGCTTGGCTAGCCAGCGCTTTAGACCACTAGGACACCGAGTTCCGGGATATGGCCACCCTGACAACGCTCAAGTACGCCAGGCGACAGAATGGCGCTGTGTATTGCCCGAAATATTGCTCGTCACACATGTCCTTGACCTTCATAAAATGCAAAACCGAAAATGGGACAAAATTAGCGATAATTTCTGTATTTTTCACTATCCGAATCCATTTCTTTTTGCTCAAATGGGAGCATAATTTAAAAACTTCTTTATCAAAGTGAAAGAGCAGCACCTGATTGAAGGCATTTGAGTGAAGGCATCTGAGTGAATGCTACATATGCTACATATACAATGCTACACAAGGATCGTGCAAATAAAGCTGGATGTGGAGTAGCTTTTCTTTTCCGTGAAGGCTATAAGGCAAGAGAGCTGAAGGCTCCATCATTTACTTCATTTGAGTATTTAGCAATAGCAGTATCAACAGCTCCGGACTGAGCAAGATTTGTGGTCATATATCGACCTCCGTCAACATCCCTTGCTATTTTCTTAGATGAATTTGCAATCTTGTTAGAAAATTTAGCCCTCGGTGGGTCTTCACTTGTACTTAGTGGTGACTTCAAATTGTATTTCGAAAACCAGGATGACCCATATGTTAAAAAGTTCACTCAACTAT
The DNA here is from genome assembly GCA_949752745.1 of Protula sp. h YS-2021. Taxonomy (NCBI): domain Eukaryota; kingdom Metazoa; phylum Annelida; class Polychaeta; order Sabellida; family Serpulidae; genus Protula; species Protula sp. h YS-2021. The sequence continues at coordinate 98,945,281 of OX457027.1, read as the reverse complement.
GCGACACGTTTGGACTTGTACAACATGTTAAAAGAGGCACTCATGTCAAAGATCATACGTTGGACCTCATTATGAATCGCGATAGTGACCCTCTAACTCTTGGCAACATTAAAGTAGGAGATATTGTGTCTGACCATTTTCTTATTAGGTGAGATATCGATATTCACAGGCCTCCACAGAATAAAAGAATGATTTCTTATCGTGAAATCCAATCTCTGGATATACCTACTTTTCGACAAGATATTCGTAGTCTACCTAAGGTGAAAGACTATGATAAAATGGATCTTCAGAAGCTTACCAAAGCTTACGATTCAGAATGACGAGTTTTGTTGGGTAAACATGCTCAGGTTTTAACTCGTGTAGTTTCAATCAAAAAGCGTGATCCTTGGGAAACAGTAGAAGTTCTGGAAGCCTTACGAATTAAAAGGCGAGCAGAAAGTCGCTTTCGTAAGAAAGTCAGACGATAATCAAAAGGACTATTTTGAAAAGCGTGATACATTTGATCAACTATATGAAGATTCCAAAGCATCTCATCTGGGCAGCGTAATCGAAGAGAACTCACCGGATTCTAAATCACTGTTTAGTCATATGAATGCCATAATGCACAAAACAGTGAGTAACCCTTACCAGATTACGAAAACGTAAAAGGGATTGCTGATGATGTCAACACGTTCTTTCAAAACAAAGTCAACAAGATACGTCAAAATTTTGACAATGATGTCGAGTCTGCGATGAAGCACGATGTTGCTTTCATGGACAAACTTTATTCGAGTTTAGATTATTGTCCGAGGAGGAAGTTCGAAGTATCACATGCTCTACGTGCAAATAGTGTGAGTTAGATCCTCTTCCTGCTTTGCTGTTCAGTGAGTGTATTGATGACCTTTTACCTGTTATAAAAAAATCGCGAATTTGTCATTGATGACTGGACAGTTCCCGGAGGAACATAAACTCGCTATCATCCGTTCCTTATTGAAGAAACCAAATTTGGACACGCATTTATGTAACTATCGGCCTGTATTAAATCTTTGGTTTCTAAGTAAAGCTATTGAGGAGGCAGCTAGTAGAAAGTTATCGACTCACTTAGTTACTAATTGCCTCAACCAGCCGTATCAGTCTGCTTAAAGACAATATCACAGCACAGAAACTGCCTTTATTACAGTGCTTGGTGAAATTTTGTCTGGGCTTGACAATTCAGATTCCGCCTTTGCCGTTGCGATGCCCGACATGTCAGCGGCTTTTGATACCGTGGACCACGCGGTGCTGCTTAAATGTTTAAGCTATACTTTTGGTGTCTGTGGAAAAGCCAATGATTGGTTTCGATCCTACCTAAGCAACAGAAGTGTTTGTGTGTCAGTAGGGGAAACCACTTCGGATAAACTCGTCGCTGCCGCAAGGATACAAATTAGGACCAGGGGTTTATTCTGGCTATACTCAGCCTTTGGACAACTTGCTTCAGCTGCTCACACTCTTGTTTCACTGTTACGCGAATGACACTGGGCTGTCTAAGTATCTGTCACTGAGAGTGCCTGATAGTCAGTATGAAACAATCTCGAACTTGAGTAAAAGTATTGTGTCAATAGAGAAGTGGACTACAGGCAACAAATTAAAACTCAACTCGGATAAAACAGAATTTATGATTATTTGTAGTGGTAGAAATAGGTCAAAAGTAGAAGTGTTTGAACTGGACTTAGGTCACAGTATTATCAGATCCTCAAAGTCTATCAAAAGCCTTGGGGTGACTCTTCATGATTCATTGTCCATGGACGTCCATGTGAACAATGTGTGTAAAACACATATGTGTATTACATTGACTGGATGCGCAAAATACGTCGCTATCTTACCATTGATGCAACCAAGTCCCCTGTTCCAGCCTACGTGATCTCTAGACTTGATTATTGTAATTCTGTGGCAGTTTCCCTACCCAAGTGTTTGATTCAACGCTTGCAGCGGTTTATGAACATCGCAGCCCGACTTGTGTTGCAGAGGAAGCGGGACTGTAGTATTCAGAGGCACTTTCAGAACTACACTGGCTTATGGTCGAAGACAAGATAAAGTTCACAATTTTGTGTATAGTTTGGAAAGCTCAACATGGTAAAGCACCGGGCAATATTTGTGGTGAGCTTGTGTTGTATTGCCCCCAACGGAATCTAAGACAGACCGAATCCATGTACCTGTGTGTGCCAAAGTCCAGGACACGCTACAGTGACAGAGCATTCAGTCATGCAGTTCCTGTCTTGTGGAATGCTCTACCTCCTGGCATTAGAGCTCAACCAAATTTAGCAATGTTCAGACAACACTTGAAGACATATTTATTCAAGAATGCTTATTTCAGTTAACGATAAAGTTGTTTTTAGGAACACCCATGCCTGTAACAATTTTAGCTGTGATATAATGGTTTGTGCTATGTTATTATGTTATTATTTCTAGAATTATGGTTGACATTAGTTGCTATTGTAGCGCATAGTAGCTTGCTGAATATGCGCAATATAAATGACTCTTTGATATGATATGATATGGTATTTGAGTTATAGCATCTGAATGAAGGCATCACTAACAAGATCTCTGATTTTAATCCTCGATTAATCGAGAAATTAGCTGAGATTTTCAATGGACGTGTGATAAAAATATGCTTAGCCTACTCCCCTCCCTCCCATATGAAACAAAGTGTGCCCTGTTCGCCCTCTCCTTCCAGGCTTGCTCTACATGAGCCACAGAATGCTTAGGATGTGGAGGGGGAGGGGGGGGGTACCACATGCCAAGTATTCATGTGAGTGCCGTCTTCTATTTGAGCAAAAATACCAGCCCACAACTTGCACGGCATTTTTGTTTCGCTATAAATTTGGTTGTATATGAAATGTCGAATGAACATAAACAGATCATACCAACCATTAACCTCAACATAAGGCCTGAAATGATGTCTGCCGATTAAGATCTTCAGTATTATATGACTTCTGTGTTGTTTTGTTTGTAGATCGTGGCGCATTTTGCGATAGAGATATTTCAGGATTACCCGGGACTCGCTGGACTTTTTCTGGCGTCACTTTTTGCAGCTGCATTAAGGTCAGGCAACAGAAATATAATATTTTTAATGTTTATGGAGTGTATTTTTCTGGCTTTGCGAGGTCCAAATTGGATCAAAGTATGCTCCGGTGGAATCCACGACAACTCATTCCTGGACATCTCGCGTCTGGACACCTCATTTCTGGACATCTTGACCGACTCCTGGGAATGGAGCCCGGGGAGGAGGAGGCACTCACGTACAAACTGTTTACCACGCGTATCCAGTTTGTATATCGGAGTGCAAAAATAATAACCCATTTTCAACCAAACGCGTAGTGCGGTTCGGAGAGAACTCACTTTTCAGGGGAAAAATGGAAGTACTGAATGAAAATCACATCCTCCCTTTTTTTAATGAAAGTAACATTCCACACGAAGCGTCTTTCCTCGATATTATCCACCTTACTTTGCGTTTTGTTTTTTGGACACCCATGGTAACACATACAGTACTAATAATTTTCTTAGTGAAGTACCAGAATAATAACACCTCATGAAATTCTTTCGGCAAAAATTCATGAAAATTCTTTCGAACAATTTATTTAAGTAAAATTCACGGATGTGAGTTGTCCACTTATCTGGATGTGAACTGTCCGAAAATGAGGTGTCCGGATACGGTCTCTGCAGATACGAGGTGCCTGGATGCGACTTGTCCAAATAGGAGGTGTCCAGATTCGAGGTTTCCGGACGGGCAGTGTCCAGATGCGAGATGTCCTTATCCGAGCTGCTCGAATGGGAGGTGTCCGGACCGATGTGTCCGGATATCATCCTGCTGTGCTGTCCTAGAGGTGAGGGTAGGAGGTGGAGTGAAGGAAGGGAAAGGGGTGAGTAAAGGGGGTGGGCGTGAGGGAAGGGGGTGGGGTGAGGGAAGGGGGTGAGTAAAGGGGGTAGGCGTGAGGGAAGGGGTTGGGGGGTGAGGGAAGGGGGTGGGGTGAGGAAAGCGGGGTGAGTAAAGGGAGTGGGCGTGAGGGAAGGGGGTGGGGGTGAGGGAAGGGGGTGGGGTGAGGAAAGCGGGGTGAGTAAAGGGGTTGGGGGTGAGGGAAGGGGGTGGGGTGAGGAAAGCGGGGTGAGGGAAGGGGTGGGGGTGAGGGAAGGGGGTGGGGTGAGGAAAGCGGGGTGAGGGAAGGGGTGGGGGTGAGGGAAGGGGGTAGGGGTGAGGGAAGGTCGTGGGGATGAGGGAAGGGGGTGGACATGAGGGAAGGGGTGGGGTTGAGGGAAGGGGGTGGGGTGAGGAAAGCGGGATGAGGGAAGGAATGGGGGTGAGGGAAGGGGGTAGGGGTGAGGGAAGGGGGTAGGGGTGAGGGAAGGTCGTGGGGGTGAGGGAAGGGGGTGGGTGAGGGAAGGGGTGGGAGTGAGGGAGGGGGTGGGATGAAGAAAGCGGGGTGAGGGAAGGGGTTGGGGCGAGGGAAGGGGGTACGGGTGAGGGAAGGGGGTAGGGGTGAGGGAAGGTCGTGGGGGTGAGGGAAGGGGGTGGGGTGAGGGAAGGGGTGGGAGTGAGGGAAGGGGTGGGGGTGAAGGAAGGGGGAGTGAGGGAAGGGGGTAAGGGTGAGGGGGGGTCGTGGGGTGAGGGAAGGGGCTGGGGTGAGGGAAGGGTTGGGGTGAGGGAAGGGGTGGGAGTGAGGGAAGGGGTGGGGGTGGGGGAACGGGTGGGGGTGATTGAAGGTCGTGGGGGTGAGCGAAGGGGGTGGGGTGAGGGAAGGTCGTGGGGTGAGGGAAGGGGGTGGGGTGAGGGAAGGGGGTGAGGGAAGGGGGTGGAGGATGAGAGAAGGGGGTGGTATTACATTCTCTTAGATTCCTTCTCGTTTGTTTGTTTACAGCACGATATCGTCAATGATGAACGCCTTGTCACTGACGTTTGTGGAGGACTTCGTAAAACCCGGCTACCGGAAGTACACGAAGACGAAGATGACGGAGAGGAGCACTCTCATCTGGGCCAAAGCTTTGTGTATGACCTCAGTAAACAAACTCTACACATTCGTTACATTGCACAAGGCGTTACGGGGCTAATAAATAAAAAAGAAGCAATCAATAAACAATAAATAAACAATAAATAAATAAATAAGTGATAAATAAATAAATAAGTGATAAATAAATCAACGCATAAAATAAATAAATTAATAAATAGAACTCTGAAAAATTAGGTCGATACATTTTAGTGCGTGTATATGACGGGTGGGGGCGGTGATAGCTGTATAGACAGATTATCGAAATTAGGGGTAAAAAACTAAAGAAAAGTATTTGGATATGGAGCAACGAGTATTCCCCGTTTTTTTTTTTTTTTTTTTTTTTTTACATTATGCATAAAACAAAACACTCCTAATCAAAATACAAACCAAAGTCTTTGTAAATTTTTCTGAAATCCATCTATTTAACAAAACCGTCCAGCATTAGTTTTGTTGTTGTTTTGTTGTTGTTGTTGTTGTTTTTGGATTTTGTCAATACTCTCTTTTTTTTTGCAGGTTTGATTTTCGGCTGCGCTGCCATAGGGCTCTCGTACACCGCACCATACATGGGGCCACTATTGGTGACCAGCTCTGTCACTATCGGTGCCTCTATCGGTTCACCAATCAGCGCAGTGCTGCTCATATCCATCTTCTGTCCCTACACAAACGTTGTCGTAAGTAGCACAATCTATTTATTTATTTATTTGTTTGTTTCTGTAATAGTCAAACAGCACGATTTTCTTTGATACTGAATGACAACAAAGTTACACCGAATTTTGGCGGTTTTTGCTGAAGAAAATGAAAACACATTTCCCTCGGATCCTGCGATAGGATCAAAACACAAATAGGATCAAAACACAAATAGGATCAAAACACAACATCTCAAAAGGCTTTCCGTTCTAGTTAATATCAATTATAATGACGGGTCACACAAGAAGGCACCATTTGTCGAAATGGTGCTCCCAAAAGGGGGGGGGGGGTCGATCATGTAGATTTTTTTACTCTGCATGTAGATGGCTTTTTAAAACTACCCCTGAGCCTCAGTGCTATTAAGTTTGAAATAATACCCCTTTTTATGAAGTGTAGCTCCGAAAGACCCCCATTTTGTAGAAACGCGGAATAAGGTATGAAATGTACTGCCTTTTTAAACGAAATTGGCACTCCACTCGCGTCTGACCTCAAAATTACCCTCCTTTCTCCGCGTTTATTTTGGATACACATGGTAACACAAGTGCCCCTTCCTTACCCCCACCCCCTCCCCGCTCCTCCGCTGCCTACCCCCGTCCCCGGGACTGATATATAATAATATTAGCAATTCATGAAGGAAAATTAAAGGAAATGCGATGGTTTGTCTTACCTTTTAATTAACAACAATTCTTCCCGTTTTTTCAGCAAGTGCAGGGTCTGGTCGCCCTGTCTTTATGTGACCTCGCATTCAGCAGGGCTATTTTTATTTGACCCAGGCCTTTAAGGATAAAAAACAATCTTTTTTCCCTAAGAATTTATGGCATATTTTTGAATAATATTAATGTTTTTCTTTATTATTCTCATAATAGATGAAATATAAACGTGTAAACGTTTGAGTTGCCTTATTTTGTGAGAGAAATGTCTCAACAATTGGGTCCAGTTTGTTCACACAATTATTTGCCTTACCCAAGTATTACAAACCGTGGTTAAGCATACCGATTTCCTCTCCCCCCTCACCCCGGCTGTCCCTCTCCTACTCTGCCCCCGCCCAGCCCTGTCCCTATTTCATCACGCCCCCCGCCCCGGTCCTGTCCCTCTTCCAACTCCCCCTCCCGCACTCTGACACTGTCCCTCTCCTACCACCCCCACCCTCCCCGGCTCTGTCCCTCTTTCATCACGCCCCCGCCCCGGCTCTATCCCTCTTTCATCACGCGACCCGCCCCGGCCCTGTCCCTATTTCATCACGCCCCCGCCCCGACTCTGTCCCTCTTTCATCACGCCCCGGTCCTGTCCCTCCTCTTCCACCCCCTCCCGCACTGCCTTCCACCACACATACGTGTCATAAGGCAGTGTTAAGACACCACATGCTGGCTTGAGCAACAGTGTTTCCTTATAATGTTACCTTCGCACAGCCAGAGATATAAACATTATTGCTCTAGAAATGTGACCGTTTTTAACTCCCTGTTAAGGAAGGCTCGTGCGCAGGATATTACAATGATATTTTTAAACTGCAGGTTGTTATAAGAAGTGTCTGGTTTCTTTTCGCACAACCCAGTAAACATTACGCTGTTCCAAGACGATGGATAGACGTCGCATCGGGCGTACGATTTTGGTTGTTTATGGGAACTGAAACCATGTCTATCTTTTGACGTTTTATAGCCGACGTCTCATCAACATTGAGTAAAAGTTGTAAATGAAAGTCGAAAGAACGTCTATAACGCCGCATTTTATAGACATCGGGAAAACATTAATCTGGAATCGATGTCAATACGGGCACAGTCATGGTGTGGTCACCTCTAGGCGAGAGTACCCCCACCCTTGGCTTAGTCGGTCACGGAGGATACGTATGAAGTCAATTTTCGTCTTCGTTTTGGTCTGTTTTTAAAGTGACCTGTCATGGCTACCTTTTCTGGTGAGCGATAACACACAAGGAGGTTGTTTGTTGGATGTGAGTCGACATCCATTCAGTTGCAAGACACCGGAGACAGTTGCAGTTTGGTTGCGACCAAATACAATGTCTAAATAACCTTGCTCATCGAAAGTCTATTCAACGTTGCGTCACATGCGTTGGCAAGACGTTGGTCTTTGGTCGCGACTACTCACATCCAAATGACAACCAGAGTTAATGTTGTGGTTTCGTCGAGTCAACGTCGCAACCTCAAATCGACTTCGGAATGTCTGGGAATAAAAAAAAACGCACCGTACTTCTACTTGTTTTATGATATAGAAGCCATTCCCACATCTTCTTTTCATCCAGTGGCTTAAAATCCGGCTCAAATTATTCTTAGGGATCTAATTTCCATGCTGTGCCTTTTCATGCTAGTAGTAGGGAAATGGTGGAACTGGAACAGGAAGTGACGTCATCAGACCCCCCCTAGGGGTCGACTGTCAGAGGTGAGGACCCCCCCTAGGGGTCGACTGTCAGAGGTGGGTACCCCCCCTAGGGGTCGACTGTCAGAGTGGAGGACCCCCCCCTAGGGGTCGACTGTCACCGGTAAGAAAATGTGAAGACCCCCCCCTAGGGGTCGACTGTCACCAGTAAGAAAATGCGATTTCAGCATAGTTATCCTTTTCAGAAGATTCTAACCAACTTCAGTTTTGAGGACCCCCCCCCCCCCAGGGCTAAGAAAATTTTGCGATTTCAGCATAGTTATCCTTTTCAGACCATTCTAAGCAACTTCAGTTTTGAGGACCCCCCCCCCTAGGGGTCGACTGTCAGAGTTGAGGAACCCCCCCCCCTAGGGGTCGACTGTCACCGGTAAGAAAATGTGAGGACCCCCCCTAGGGGTTCGACTGTCACCGGTAAGAAAATTTTGCGATTTCAGCATAGTTATATGTTTCAGACGATTCTGAATAAGTTCGGTTTTGAGGACCCCCCCCCCCCCTAGGGCTAAGAGAATTTGAGGACCCCCCCTAGGGCTAAGAAAATTTGAGGACCCCCCCTAGGGGTAAGACAATTTGGTGATTCAGCATAGTTATATGTTTCAGGCCATTCTGAGCAACTTTAGTTTGTAGACATTTTACAATTTGACGAAGTCTGAGTGGTATAAAAGGGGCTGTATGAGAACCTATTTCAAGCATTTCATTTCAAGCAATTGATGTGACAGCAACAATGGCTGATAGTTCAGACTCACGAGTCTTTTGCCATGAGTGTTATGCAACATTGCCATCAGTGGAATTGTTGGAGTCACATACATGTGCTGAAAATGAGATGACAAATGTTGTGAAACGTGCTATTGAAGAGCTTAATCGACAGAATGAAGCAAAGAGACGAAAGATGGAGCAAGATGGCATTTTCATACCGAGTTCAGTTCTCTGCCATGGATGCAATGTAATACTTCCCTCAATGGATGTGTTTGATGCGCATATATGCACTCCACCTCAGGAAAAACAAACTGTAAAGAGGCGAAAGACGGGGCAAGTAGGGAAAGGCAGAAGAATTAGTCTTGGTGAAAACGCGCAGGAGAAACGCTTTGAGCCCGACAATGGAACGGATTTACTGCTTGAAATGCGACAGCAAGAGAACCGTATCAAGGCACATTTGCTGGAGACCTTAGAACATGGAATCAAATGGTACATTGTAGTGCATGCTCGCTTCAAGAAAATGACACCAAATGCAGAAGGTATCATGATAGAACAATTGGATAATGCATTTATCAGCAGTCCAACGTATGCAGCGTACAATCCAGCGGATATTGATCATGACTTACCAACAGCCTATAAAGAATTGTTTACCCAGTTTGATGAACATGAGCGACAAGGTTCTGGCTGGTTTCTGGATAATATACTGTACATTGAAGTACATACAGCAACGTTAGCACCTCTGGAAGCGAACAGTTTTATCCCGCTGCCGAAGAAAGTGAAGAATACGAAGGGTGTATTAAACATTCAGAATGATGACAATAAGTGCTTCTTATGGTCAGTATTGGCTCATCTCTACCCTCATAACGCCAACCCCCATCGCGTGAATCATTACAAGCCATTTGAGAAGGAATTGAAGGTAGAGGGCATGACATTTCCGACACCTATTACGGACATTCCAAAATTTGAAAAGGAGAATGATGTGCCTATCAACGTGTTTGGATATGAACATGATGTAGTTGTTCCAATACAACTTAGTCGAAACGTCAGTGCAAGAGAAATTAATTTACTTATGATTAGCAATGGTAATAAACGGCATTAGTGTCTCATCAAGAATTTCAGCAGACTTATGGCTTATCGATCAAAGCATCAGAATGCGGCATTTTATTGTTTCAACTGTCTTCACGGGTTTATACGACAAGATCTTTTAGATGAACATCGTGAAGTGTGTGGCAAGCATGGAGCGCAACGTTTATCATTTCCCAAGGAACCTTTCATCAGGTTTAAGAATGTGGCTAAACAACAGCGAGCATCGTTTGTAATTTATGCAGACTTTGAATGTTTCACGAGAAAGCATGAAGGAGACAAGTATCAACATCATCGTCCAAACAGCTTTGCCTATGTGGTTGTCAGTCAATATGAAACACGCGCACCAGTCCTGTATCGAGGAGACAATGCTGTAAAAGTCTTTTTAGACCATATGGTCAACGAGCGTGACCGTATTGTGCGTGGGTTAGAGCTGCCGGTAGATATGATGATGACTCATGAGGATCAAGAGAATTTTAAGAACGCCATCGATTGCTACATTTGTCATGAGCCTCTAGGAGCAGATCGTGTGAGAGATCATGATCATATCAATGGTAAATATCGCGGAGCAGCACATAATGAATGTAACCTACAATTTCGACTTAGAAAGGATAAGCAGGGGGATAAAGATTCTTTTATCATTCCTGTGTTTTTCCACAATTTGCGAGGCTATGACAGTCACCTGATCATGGACGAAATTCGGAAATTCAAAAATGAAACGATTACAGTCATTCCCAACACCATTAAGAGATATATTGCATTCACCATCAGCAATCTAAAATTTACTGACAGCTTTCAGTTTATGAGTACCTCTCTACAGAAGTTAGTATCCAACCTTGCGGCAGAAGGGAAAGACAATTTCTACAACATGACGTCTCACATTCACGATAGTGACCAACAAGATTTACTGCTGAGAAAGGGAGTGTACCCCTATGATTACGTGGATCAGTCATCCAAGTTTGTTGAAACACAACTGCCGTCCAAGGACAAGTTTTACAGTCTGCTCAGTGAAGAAGACATCAGCGACGAGGATTATGCGCATACGCAGAAGGTGTGGGATACATTCAAGTGTACCACATTCGGTGAATACCATGACCTGTACCTGAAATCAGATGTGCTGCTGCTGGCTGACGTGTTTGAAAACTTTCGTCAAGTATGCCTTAACACATATGAATTGGATCCTGCCCATTATTATACAGCGCCAGGACTGTCGTGGGATGCTATGTTAAAAGCGACGAAGGTGAAGTTGGAATTGATCACTGACATTGATATGTACCAAATGGTTGAACAAGGCCTACGTGGAGGAATATCTGTGATCACGCACAAGTACGCGAAAGCAAATAATCCCTACGTGTTAAATTACAATTCTGAGATGCCAAACAACTACCTGATGTACCTGGACGCAAACAACCTGTATGGCTGGGCCATGTCGCAAAGCATGCCGCGACGTGGATTTATGTGGGTGAGCGAGCCTGAATCCCTCGACTTCATGGATGTGACTGAAGATGACGACATTGGATACATTTTAGAAGTGGATTTAGAATACCCACATTCAATCCATGATCGTCATAATCACTACCCAGTGGCTCCAGAACGGAAATGCGTCAAAGTAGAAGAATTGTCCGAGTACAGTCAGAAGTTACGTAAAGATCTAAACATGAAAGGCAAACCTGGTGAAAAACTCATACCTAATCTATACAACAAGAAGAAATATGTGCTTCATTATAGGAATTTGCAGCAGTACGTCTCACTGGGGTTGAAAGTTACCAAAGTGCACCGTGCTATTATGTTTGAACAGAGCAAATGGTTGGAGAAATACATTACCTTGAACACGGAAAAGAGAAAATTGGCCAAGAACCCATTTGAGAAAGACTTCTTCAAACTCATGAATAATTCTGTGTTTGGCAAAACCATGGAAAATGCGAGAAAGCGAATCAATGTCGAACTTGTTCACAAGGAAAAGCGGTTCAAGAAACTCGTGGCTAAACCTTCTTTCCACAAATTTAAAATTTTCAACGAAGATTTGACCGCCGTACATTTACGCAAAGTGGATTTGCTTCTTGATAAGCCCATTCAAGTTGGTTGCACCATTCTCGATCTCAGCAAAGTGCTTATGTTCGACTTTCATTACAATTACATCATGGTCAAGTATCCCAATGCCAAGTTGTTGTTCAGCGACACCGACAGTCTATGTTATGACATAGAAACGGAAGATATCTACAAAGATATGCAGCAAGATGCTGACCTGTTTGACACAAGTGACTATCCGTCAGATCATTTCCTACATTCCAACGTGAACAAAAAAGTGCTTGGAAAAATGAAGGATGAGACGGCGGGCATCCCCATTGAAGAATTTGTTGGACTCAGACCGAAAATGTACAGTTTAATGTATGGCGGGAAAGAAAAACATACTGCCAAAGGCATCACTCGAGCTTGTCAAAGACGTATGCAACATGTACAGTATAGAGACAGTTTGCTCAATCAAACTCAAACGATGGCTACAGGACACATTATTCGAAGTCATAACCACCAGCTTTTTTCGGAGAAGTTGAAGAAAGTAGCCCTCTCTCCATATGACGACAAGCGGTACGTGCTGAATGATGGCTATTCCACCTTGGCGCATGGACATTACAAAGCAACGTTATAGAAGGGGAAGTCCTCCAACGTAAGAGTTAATTGAGGTATGGACATTGAAGCGTGAACATGGAACGTGAAAGTCGTGAAAGATCTTCAACTGATATGGATACTCTTGCAGATACAGTCAAAGACTTAAAAGTGAAAAATCCTACCACCACCATCAAGAAATTGAAAGTGGAGACGACGGCGACGACAGCACCAACACCACAGTCGTGGGATGGAATGCTTTCTCTAGGAAATGGAAAGTATATCAGGATTATGAAACAGAGCAATGAAGGAGTGGTAAACATTCACAAGTACCTGAGAGATGAGGGGACTGGAAGAAACCGTCCTACAAAAAAGGGAATTTTGCTGACAATACCTGAATGGAAAATGCTGAAGAAGCAAGTGAAAGAAGTGGATAAAAGGCTTCGCAGACAAGAAGACAGCGCATAACAAGGTGAAAAATCATGAATGCATACATGTTTAAGAATGGTGCTTACCTTACTGTAAATGAGAGGAATGAAATCATAATAGGTTCTCGAACAAGTTATCATCGGTTCAAACCAGAAGTGTGGAAAGACTTTAAAAACATACCGCTTGAATCTGGGTTTGAACGCAGACTTGAAAATAAAGTGGAAGTGTTTGCGACTGAACATGATTCTAACATAAGCGTGACATTTTGGAGAAATCTTTTACAGGATTATCCAGCAGATTATAAGGGAGTTGTGCCAGATACACCATATACAGATATGATTCACTTTGATATCAAGAATTGGCGCGCAGTCTTACGATTCCTAGAAGTTATACAACATCCACTGTTTGACATCATCCGAGCATAAAAAGATCTTTGCAGAGAAGACAGCTCATAGTTGATCTGACTGTTGAACGAGATGGAAGACTTTTTATCGGAATATGAACCAATTACACGTGGATTCTCATATCTGAGAAACTTATGTGATGACATTGTGTTAAGACATTTTGGAAAGTATATCATTCTATCACTTGACTAACAATCCGTGTTGAAAGACCATCTAGAGAAGTTGAGGATACCTGGCTTTCTTCTAAAACTCTCAGAGGATTTAGAAGTGCGTGTGACTGAGAACTCTCTAGACGTGTTTGTACGATTTCGTCAGTATGACGAGCTTGCGGAACGATACGACTACATCACCCTCAACACAGGGGAATGGTACGCCCTGTTACAAGCATTGGATTGGAAAGAACCTGACGCTTTAATTCAAAGAGGAAGGAGTGCAACTCATGCGGGGCACCAAGTCCATTGAGCTAACACATCCCATGTGTGTTATGGTGATGGACATTGATATAAATGATCATGAATATGAACTGAAACTGTCTGAACACGAAGATGTTAAAATGATAAAGTTTGGTAATGGACAGTGCTATGGTAGTTTTCATAGCATTTGCAAACGTGGATGTAATGTCTATGATACATATATTAATTTAGATTGGTATGAATGGCATTTGTTTATCGATGTATTGAATGGGTTTGTAAAATAAGTGTTTTGAAATGTAACTAATTCCTCATGCTATGTTTTGAATAAAGAAGAATGTAAAATAATGTATAACACAATAAAAAGAAAACTTGTATAGAACTGCCTTGTTTTTATTCATAATAAATGAACATTGACAATTACCACAACTAATACACCATGAATAAAATAATGTCTATATACAAAATCCTTTACCTATTATGAATGACATTTACCACACCTTAACTAATACAACATAGTGATCTATATACATCAATAAAATAATGGTTTATAATGTCTATATACAAAATCTTTAACTACAAAATCACCATCACTTCTTCTTAATACATCAATGATTTCAAAAGGACTAGGTCCTCAAGCTCTTTGAATTATATAATACACACAATAAAATCCACATGTAGATGATATCGGTGTTTGTAATGGAACTGAATTATACATGAAATTAAACTTTAAAAACTTATTCAAACGACTGTCTATAGGTAAAAGTCCATAAGAGTCAAAATATTCTACAGGGTTTTGTCATAATATACTGCCACCCAATGCTCTCCTGGCTCATCGTGATCGTCTGTGTTGATGACATAGGCACCACGTTGTAAAGATGGTAACTGATCCATGGCAAACACACCTTGAAACAAGTCTTTTGTCGCGGCATCATGGGATAGGATGGCTTGTATCTGCTTCGTGTTCATGACTGGTAGTCGAATTGAATGCTACGATTTGCACTTATTTCAACAATGTTATCAAATTCAGCTTACACTATAACATTGACTGTATTTTGCAAGGCACCAGCAAAATTCATTTCTAGTCGCCAATTCCCATCCTTGATAAGGGCATGATGATCACCACCATCATAATCAGGTGTTAAGTCAAACGAAAATAAAGCATAACCTCTAGGCCAATCTTCCCGTTTTATAATGTAACTTTTCTCACCATTCAATCCATCAAAAGATTTTTAAAGCGTTTCAAATGCATCTAGATATTTGCTTCGAATTATATCAAGTTTGAGAGGTTTGGATATGACTGGTTCACCATCCGTGTAAAGTTGCATATAGTTAAGAAGAAAATGATCAAAATTGTATGGATTTCTCATTACTGTTCCAGCAAAGGCTTCATTATGAACCAGTCCAATGACAATACGTTTGGGTAATTGGCCTAAAAATATGTTATCTTTCACAAAAGATTGAAATCCAGCTGGAATAGCTAACACTTTACACTCTTTTCTAGTAATAACAAACTTAGCAGGACTTTTTATCAATGCATCTGCATGTCCTAACTGAATACCTGGACTAACCCTCACTTTGCGAATGGCTAAAAACGCATCTCTCACTTCTACTTTATAACCATTATTTGCAGCCATTAATACATATTCATCTTTTTGTCTATGTAAACGTAATTTCATACTAATACCATTTGGAAGATAGCGTTCTTGCTCAAACAAATCTACCCTTAAACCGCCTGTAAGCGTAAACTCACGGCTTTGACGTGTATACAAATAACGATTATGTAAACCATTATTTGCCTGCAGAGCTACCTCACCACCATCAACATTTACATGAAAACCTGCTATATATCTTTCATGATTAGCTCTTTTCACCTCATGACTATTCATTGACCCGGCAGTATCTTTATAGATGAGACGCATAGAGCGCTCAGAATTTAGACTTTCTTCCAAGTCATGAATGAGATGGGATATGATACTGGTATAACCGTGGGTATTGTTACTATGCGATACCAAACGATCATTTAGAAACAATTCAATATTGGACCATAACCCATTAAACAAATCATTGATACATGATACATTATCATCAACATCGCATGGTGTTCCATCAGCTTTTACAATGCGACATACAATATGAAGTCTACTGTTCTTTAAATCTAGATATTCTTCTGTACTCGCAGGAATGTAGAATTCTATTGGAGTGCCCTCTCTAATGGTAGTGAGTGGTTGATAGTCGACATTATAACTTTTTTCTACAGCAGTTTGCGTTGGTGGTACGTGAAACCATTCTAATGGAGAAAGGCTACATTCACAAGAATTATTATGAATTAAAGACATGTTTAAAAAATATCTTTCTTATATTTTGTTGATGTTATCCGTTTGGCTGCCTTTCGCCTTCTGACAGGTTTTGCAGGTTGTGCTCTCTTTTGTCCTCCTAACAAATCACCAATCACACGTTGTGCTACTCGGCCTGTAACATCTTTCGCGACATCTTTCGCAGCCTTTTTAAGATGTGGTGCAACGATTTTAGCCCCTGCCTTAAGCAGTGGAATAGCTTTGCGAGCCAATGATCCTAATATTGAACCAATACCATCTCCATATTGTATTCGTGCTCCTTTAAATCCTGGTAATTCTCCGCCCACTTGACGAAGAAAATGGTTGCGATATGCTGACGGATCGTGTCTATATGCTTTCATAATGCTTTTGGTCGAAAATGAAGTTTGCATATCACTTTCCCAGTTTGAAATGACACATTATAACCTGTGTCATCCTTAATATTCATTTCTATTGTGTCAAATTTGGATGTGTTTACAGTGACGTAATGAGGTTCTTCATAAGTTTTCATAATAATATCACCATCATACCCTTCAATGGGAACAGAACATAGCAAAGGAAACTAATAATCTCCAACTACTTGTGGCTCACAAATACTACAATACACATAAAGTGTATAAAATCCATGTTTCACATCGGATTGATGTTCAGCAGGACCGGATTCTCTATACCATCTACCTGGTTTAAATCCTAAAATCTCAGCTAATCCAGTAGAAAAGACAATATCATATTCCTCTTTTAAAATAAGAGAAACTTTTCGACTAATTTGATCATACTTTAACCTAATTGGGTTTGCATTAATAGATTTTTGTAATTCTGCATTTATTGCAGTACATATTTCAGGTATGGTTCTGTAGTAACCATATGGAATATAAACTGGATAAAATACATCTGATGATGATGATCGATAATGCAGAGTATAGTCTATTCCTGGCCTCATTGTCGTCCATGTGTGTGGGTATTGAATTTCAGCTAAGGCTACTTCATATTTTCCGTTCAAATATATTGTACGAGGTAAACGAATTTGATAATTAGACGCCTTATTAGTAGAATAATAGTTCAAACTAGCATTGCTGGGCAAAGTGACGTAAAAACTTGTTGACTCCATGATGACTAAATCGTTTATGTGATGTAGATAGACTGAATGTGTATATATATTATGTCTGGCTCACGTCGTCTTCACTGTCTCCATGATCTATATTACTGTCTCCATGATCTATATTACTGTCTACTACTTCTCCTTGACAACAAGCGCTTACACACCTAATTTTTACAGGAATAGTATTTTTATTTTCATTGTCTTTACAGCAACACCATAACTGTTTAAACCATGTTAAAAAGTTTCCCATCCTTCTGGAAACAACCTTTCTTGACGCTGTTTTATCTCTTTTGCAATATCTTCACGAGTTGTCTTTTTTCCAAAAACAGCTTTTGGGATATTAGCGTCTAAAATTTCCTCAATAAACTGCTTCCACCCCTGCGGCGGTTGTCGTCGTTCTTTTCTTCTTGTAGCAACCTATGCTTCTTTCAACAAATCAATACTGTTGGAATTCTCAATGACATCTCCAGTTTTAAATACAAGTTCATTTTTATCTGTCCATCTCGTACCATGTTTCTTCAGTTCTACCAAAAGTTGTGTTAGTTTTCCATGATATATCGGTTGAAAATAGCTTAGAAACTGTTGCGACTTTTCTGATTTTGCTGTACCAGATGATGTGACAGACTTTTGTCGTTGTTGTTGTGATTGAATTGTTCGTAAATGACGACCAAGAAGTTGAGACATTTCCATTGCCTTCTCACGAGTTCGTTTCCCACGTAAAAGTTTATTCACTTTCGATTTGATTTCACCATCTTTTCCCTTCTTTTCCAACAACATTTTATATTCATATTCAGGAATGAGGACCATTTTCAAAGTATGTTTCATTTTAGCAGCAACTGAGCTAACAAAGGTAATGCAAATTTAGCAATAGCTCCAAGGAATCCTCCTTTCTGATTAACCAACTTCTTTTTTCTTTGAAGTGATATCTTCTTATCTGCTAGAGTGCGAAGGGTATGACGCTCACGCTTGAATTGCTTATACCTTTTTGAGCTTAAGGGTAAATGTCCTCGCAATATATTCAAACAAATTTCAAACAAGCTAGTTAATTCCTCCTTAGTAGCTTGCTCTAACAAGTATTTACGTCGTTTAGGCCCACTGCGTGCGAGCAAATGAAGAAAAGGTTGATTCGCTTGAATACGTTTAGACATCTTGGCTGCGAATCGTTAAGTGACTTGGTTCTTGTTCATGCACTACTTTATCAACATATACGTAATGTGTATCTTTTGGTAAAATGCCTGTACGAATACGTAGTTGATCATTTGTCTTCGGCTTCAAGTCAATGAATAAATAACCATGAGTTTTGCTCGCAGCATCTTGATAGGCTTCTATGAGAAAATGAGATTTTCCAGGATACATTTGTCGCGCTAATGTACTTATTTGTTGACTATCTCTAGGATTTTTAAACAGAATGATGTAATGTGTATTCAAACTAATATTTCGCATTTCTCTACCATGATGAAATAAATTATGCACAATAAAAATAATGCTGAGATTTTGATGGCTGCTGCCTACACTAAAGAGGCGTGTCATACGCTCATCACTATGACATTTAGTCATTAAGTCATCTATGATGAGTAAGTTTGGTTTTTTCGGGTTAAAGCGCTCTTCAATGTCGTCTGGAATGCCTTGGTAAAATTCGTTCCCTTGTACAAAGGTTGATCTGCTGCATAGAGCCATAAAATGGTTTTTGGAGAGGGTTTAATTAAATTTTGTTCTAGAATTTCCTTCACCAGAGAAGTTTTACCACTGCCTGTAGGTCCAGAGACCAAACATGTGAATGTATGCTTCATTTCTGAATGTCTGTTTCTTTTACCCAACTGTTAAATTTCTTTGGCCAGCCTAACCACTTGACAAATAATTCTTTTACACCTCGTCTTTTTCGTGTTTTCAAGACCTGTTCAATTCTGTAGATGGATTCAATATCTTTTGTAACAGCTTGCAATACTTCTTCATAGAAATGACCATCAATATCTTCGTCTAAAAAGTCTTTCACACGATACAAGTGTATTCCTTGCTTCTTATAACGATGTGTGATAATGAACACTTCTTGTGTCCATTTTATATGATAATCTCGTTGAAACGTATATTTCAAGTGAGAAATGCGAACATGTTGACCAATTTTAAATTTGTAAGGTTTTTTCTTCTTCTTTGGTTTCAATTTCAATTTGTCTACATACATATACTTCCACACTTTAGTTTCATTTTCCTTTCGAATATCTGCAGGAGCATACTTATTAGGGAGAGAGCCATGTGGTCTATGGTTGTAATTGTATACCAATTCTTGAAGGATGTCTGCATACCGATAAGTTTGATTAGGTAGAAAATATCGATACATCATTCCCTTTAGAGTACGAATGACTCTCTCAGCAAAGTTGGCTTTAGTTTCATTCTTTGTCGTATAAGCATGAATTCCCTCATTCTTCAAAAATGCTTTTACCCATCTATTTTTAGATTCAGTTCCTTTATCTGACCTTAGAGTTCGCGGTCTTCGACGTGTTTCATGAAAAATATTCTGGAAAGCTTGTATGACGCTGGTATGTGATTTGTTAGGTATTGGCTGCACTCAAAAATATTTCGAAAACACATCAATGACAACTAATAAAAAGCGGGTGTCATCGTTATAAGAGGCTATGTTTCCCATGTCAGCCAAATCAATATCCCACATGTCATCAATACCGCGTGTAATGACATGTTGCCTTTTAAACCTATATTGTACAGGTTGTAGTAAACTGAATGCATCTTGATTCTGTAACCATGTCTTCACTTTGGAATGAGTAATTGGTTGATCATGTTTTTTTAATATGTGATAAAGTTTGTAAGGACCAGCAAATGCACCGGGTTGACCAGATTTAAAGTAAATATTGGTTAAGTATTCCTTCCACGTTGACATGTTAACACTAAATGAAAAGCACTTGTACACATACGCTACATTTTAGTTCACCTCATACCTCAATGAACATATCTTACATTTTATTTCGTTGTCCAATAAACATATGCTACAGGTTTTTATAAATCGATTATAGACACAATGGTGTGAATAATTGGCGTCCATTCATCTTCAATGCATACTAACCAACTACTTAATTCATCAAATGTTATAGCATTTAACTCATACTTCTCACAACGTTTGTTGGCATTGTCTAACACTTTATCTAAATGAATATAATATTTAGCTTCATTCCAATATGCATAGACACTTGCGAAATGGCAAGTATGTTCTTCACACTCTTCATTCTGACAAGCAGGACATAATAAACAGGCAAATTTTTTTACAGCTAATAACATTTCTTCACAATATGTTTTTTGCACAATATACTGTTTCAATGTAATGTCCGCCATTATACTGCAATATACATTAACCACTCTCTCACTTCATCAAACAGTCTTGGATCAAATCGAGCAAAGTGAAATGCTGCTTCCACATCAAAATCCTCAGCTCCGTCAATGTCACCACACTCTTTGATGAAATCCTCGCGTAAGTTTGACAAGTTCAGCGCTAAATGAGCAAGTTCCCAATAGATGCTAAAGTGTTGTAGTTGTTGTTGAACAGACCCAAAACGTTCCAGTTCAGTTAACATGTAGTCCACATACTTCTCCCTAAAACATGTTTCTACATCCATCCTACATGTTCATATGACACGTCTGCACACTATGACGGCTGGCGAGTAAATGATTTTCAAAAAGGGGATACCGTTACCGAACCGCACTTGATACAGAAGTTGTCTGGTTCACACATCTTACAATTGTACTTGTGACAGTGACAATCATAATCACTGGCATATCCACAAGCGCCGCAATATTCACACGTAAGTTCATATTCTCCAATCGCACTTCAGCCAGTCTGTCCTTGGAAAGTTTTGATACCTTCATCCGATTATCCTTTAGCAGTTTGACAGGAGTTTTCTTCCCATGGCATTCCGTACATGGCAATAAGGTTGAGGTTATGCTATGAATTTCCTGAAGCAATGTCTCCCATTCACCGTCATTCATGTTGATGTAACGCGTATATTCTTTCCCTTCAAACAGCGATGTGCGCACAAAACTCACATAGCGCATGTCAAATGACTTCAAGCCACTTCGTTTCTGTTAAGTACAGTTTGAAGCCAATGTTGCGTAATCTTGTCAAGTTCTGCAACACAATCTTCCACAAGGATGGTGATAAAGCAAGCCATCTCTCTCCACGTGTGATGCGAAGAAATGGCCCAAATTCTCCATGCTCCACAGTAATGGTTAAGTTCGCACTAATTTTAAAGCTGCTTGTCTTCTCCATGGCTGCACAATGTAATGATGACTTTGAGTCCACTCCTTTTATACCCAACTATCTGCTGAGTCAGCTCCCTTTTCAAACAACTTGCAAAGCTTTGAATTCACTTCAACTTGTCCATGGTTGAATCAAACAAGGTCTGATACATTCGTCGTCAATGGAACGTCATCATCATAATGTAAAATAATTCTATAAGCTACATCTAACATGAGCTCAGCTTCCCAAATTGTATTCGCGTGGATAAATGCCGATTCAATGTCATAGGTGTTTCCTGGTAAATTCAGGTCTTCACATTCCCTCAGAAATGAGTGGATGAAACGATCTCTTGGAATGGCCTTTCCAACAGCTTCCCAATGTAAATGCAAATTCTTCACTTGTAAAATGCAATCCCGTTCGAATTTAGGAAGTAATGAAAACACATAGTCAATATAGTTTACTTTGAACACATCATCCATAGTCTCTGCACATCTGTCTAAAATGTACTAATACCTTTGAGGTCCGTTCTTTTATACCCAACCATCTGCTGAATCAAGCTTTTCAAACTTCTTGCAAAGCTTTGAATTCACTTCAACTCGTCCATGGTTGAACCGAACAAGGTCTGATACATTCGTCGTCAATGGAACATCATCATCATAAAGTAAAATGATTCTTGCAGCTACAACTAACATGAGCTCCACTGCCCAAATTGTATTCACGTTGATAAATGCTGAATCAATGTCATAAGTTGATATGATAAATGTTAAATCAATGTCATAAGTTGATAGTATGTGTAAATGTTCACAGTCACGTAGAAACGAGTGGATGAAAAAATCACTTGGAATAGTCTTTCCGACAGCTTCCCAATGCAGATGTAAATTCTTCATTTACTGCATCCAATCCCATTCAAAAGTAGGAAGCTTTGAAAATACATAGTTAGTATAATTCACTTTGAAGACGTCGTCCATAGTCATACATCTGTCAAAAAGTAATGCTGACATTGTGAAGTATTTTCTCGTCACACAATCTCCACTTATTGACTTGTTGACAGAATGTATTACTAGTTGACTAGTTGACATGTTTCACTCATGCTTTTATACTACTTCCATGTAATCAAAATATGGTGTGTAACTTGTTCAAAAATTGTTAAAATTGTTGACTCAGCAGAATTTTACTTGTGTATATGAATGTCTCACTTACAGTTGTACTGCTGTACAGCAGAGACATCTGACGGTGAAGTTAAATAGTATTCATCCGCGAAATAGCACAGGAAATAATTGAATCAAAATGGCAAAATTTTCATTGAAATCGACAAACTATAGCTAAAGTTATCCCAATTTTTTTTTACAAAGTTAAAATGGTGGTAAAAATGCATACAGCCACCTGCACAACTAGCCCATGATCACTTTATAACAAAAGTTTACATAAACCTGCATAAAATGGTGAAATTTTAATTGAAATCGGTCAAGTATAACAAAAGTTATCCCAGTTTTAAGTTAAAATGGCTACATGCTATAAATATGTATACGGCCAGCTGCGCAAGTAGCCCATGACTATTTTATAACAAAACTTTACATAACACTGAATCAAATGGTGAAATTTTCACACAAATCGGTCAACTATAACGAAAGTTATTGCAATTTTAAGTAAGAGAGGGGGGGGGGGGTCCTCAAAACTGAAGTTGTTCAGAATCGTCTGAAACGGATAACTATGCTGAAATCGCATAATTTCCTTAACCCTGGGGGGGGGGGGGGGGTCCTCAAAACTGAAGTTGCTTAGAATGGTCTGAAAAGGATAACTACGCTGAAATCGCAAAATTTTCTTAGCGCTGGGGAGGGGGTCCTCAAAACTGAAGTTGCTTAGAATCGTCTGAAAAGGATAACTATGCTGAAATCGCATTTTCTTACTGGTGACAGTCGACCCCTAGGGGGGGGGGGGCTTCACATTTTCTTACCGGTGACAGTCGACCCCTAGGGGGGGTCCTCCACTCTGACAGTCGACCCCTAGGGGGGTACCCTCCTCTGACAGTCGACCCCTAGGGGGGGGGTCCTCACCTCTGACAGTCGACCCCTAGGGGGGTCTGATGACGTCACTTCCTGTTCCAGTTCCACCATTTCCCTACTACTCATGCTGTACCTTTTCATACTGCAGACTGGCTAATGCACTGCGCTTCAGAATATGACGTCACTCTTCAGCGTTACGTCATTCAGTTATTGGGAGGCTTAAGCTAAGTTAATGGTTCATACTGCTACTTAGCTCCGGATTTACCAAGCGAGGCGGGATTAGCTGATCCAGACTATGTGCTTTTCATACTGTGGATATATTCAGCATCAGTCAAGAAATTCCTAAGCAAATACTCAGCATAAAAAAGCATTTGGTTGCACTTCTGGTTGTATATTTATGTAATGTCTTGCTCTGGGCTGTGTCATCGTTGCTGCACTGCGTGAAGAAAAGTACGAGATCTTAGCACTCGTCATCAGGCACAAAAGTAAAGAAAGGTACAAGATCTTAGCACATGGCATGAGGCACAAAAAGGAAAGAAGGTACGAGATGTTAGCGCACGGCATGAGGCACAAAGTGTGAGGACAGGCATGGAATCTCAGCACACGTCATCGGGCACAAAGTGTGAGGACAGGCATGGAATCTTAGCAACGTCATCAGGCACAAAGTGTGAGGACAGGCATAAAATCTTAGCACACGTCACCAGGCACAAAGTGTGAGGACAGGCATGGAATCTTAGCACACGTCATCGGGCACAAAGTGAAGGAAGGTACGAGATCTTAGCAACGTCATCAGGCACAAAGTGTGAGGACAGGCATGGAATCGTAGCACACGTCATCAGGCACAAAAATGGAAGAAAGGCACGAGATCTTAGCACACGTCATGAGGCACAAAGGGGAAGAAAGGCACGAGATTTTACGCACGTCATGGGGAGGGGGGGGGGCATTCCTAAGCCTTTCGAAAAAAAGTCATGTTTCTAGTCATTTGTAATTGTGAAAAAAATGAAGTGTGAAATGCATAATTTCTACGTACAGTCAAAATATTGTGATAATATTGCGTTGAAATGTCGAAAAATGAGGGACCCTCAATAATATACGCGAAACCTCACTAACCTGGGCAAATTAGATAGTCTAGTGGGTGTTTGGTTTATTGAGGTTTTACTGTATTAGCCTTCTAATCCGTACCCAAGTTTAAAATTAAATGTGGTTGCGTGATTAAATTTGTCACCCTTACTGTGTTTCCGTTTCGCACATTTTCTCATAAATGATACGATATGTATTATATCTTATAACATACTGAAAGACCGCAGTTTAAACTGGATCCATCTCTGGATGTCGTGAAGCTCCAACGTCGGTGTAGGGTTTTGTGAGCATTCCAAAATCTTAAGAAATTACAAAAATAACGTTTTTCTCGAAAGTGGTGCTTCGTAGCCCGTTTTCTGGTCCCTCAATAAGCAAACCTCAACTCGGGCCTCTTTGGTTTATGTGAAATAAGATAAGAAATAAGTGTTTGTAGTTTCCTGTTCCGCACCTACTCAAGCTCAATGAGTCGCATCTTCTTATTCGTTCATGATGTGCCATCGTCGCTGGTGCCTGTGTGCCAGTGCCAGCGTGCCACTACCAGCTTGCCAGTGCCTGTATGCCAGTGCCATCGTGCCACTACCAGCTTGCCAGTGCCTGTATGCCAGTGCCAGCGTGCCACTACCAGCTTGCCAGTGCCTGTATGCCAGTGCCAGCGTGCCACTACCAGCTTGCCAGTGCCTGTATGCCAGTGCCATCGTGCCACTACCAGCGTGCCAGTGCCATCGTATAGAACTGCATTAATGCGAAAATAGTAAGGTATGAGTGTGAAACTCAACTGACACACGTCAGTACGATGGCGTTATAGCAGTAAGTATAACTGAGCGATATTGCACAAAGCAAGTCCAGATTAAACCAAATAGCGTAATAGTCCTCAAGCCAAAGAACAACGGTGCAAATACAACAAGACGATTTTACATCGTCAATGGTTAAAGTAAATGTAATGTACAAAGTAGCGAAAATCGGTCTAGTTTATGAGCGCCTCCTTATGATCTCGGGTACTTTCAAAAAAAAAAAAAAAATATATAAAAGAATTAAAACAAGAAAGGAGAGGACGAAATGGGTTACCATAATATCCTGCACACGCGCCGTCTCGGAAATAATGTCCAAATAAGTGAATTACTATAAAAAACCAGCTCTTGCTGTGTACAGGAAACATCAAAAGAAAACTACGTTTACACGATATTTAGGCTTCCAATTCAAGCTGATTTGTTTACGTCAAAAACTTATTATAATTCCATTATCTTCGCCGACGTCGATTTGATGCGATTTTTTTACTCTCTGCTCACAGTGGTTTTTGTTTTGTACAAATGTTTCAGCTGTATAGTTAGATCGAACCGATGCTTTGAAAAGTACCAACTTCTCGTATTTTGTGTCCGTAACACAGCTGAAATGTAATTTCTAATAAAATTTAAAATTAATTTCACTGGAGAACAAAACTTTACGGTTAGCTCCAAGTACGTCATGAGTAACCCCATGTTTACCCTTACTGGGATTCGATGAACACTTCTAGCGTCCCTTATAGTGGCTCCCGGGAAAGTGGGGGGGGGGGGGGGGGAGTGGGGGCGGGATGGGATCGGTCCGATCTAACTACACAGCTACAACATTTGTACAAAACAAAAACCCATTTTGAAAATATTTTTTTTTTGTTTCATCGAATGCCTTGCAGCTGCCGTTGGATCGGCACGATGCTTTGAAATAAATTAAGATGCCGGTCTGCCATCTTCCTGTCTGGCGCGTCCTCTGAGTGCGCATCCCTCCATGATCAGTATGACAACTAAAACAAAACTGTCACTATCAGTTCATTTTTTTATTTCTGTCGGCTTACTGATGCCGGTGCTCTCTTCCTGTCGTTGTGACCCTATACAACGACGGTGAAAACTCCATGTCCGCCCACCCCCACCCTCCCTTTTCAGCATAATTGATCCCACCGCGTGAGATCTCCAGGCTATGTTCTAGGGTCCTCCGTCTCTAGACACCCCAATACTGATGCTTATAACACCGTATAGTTCACGAAAGTTCGTGAAGTCGCAAAATTTTCTGTTCTAAAACGTCAGCACCTGCAGCGGAGTGTTCTGTTTCGTAGCGGAAAGTGGAGTCCGTAGAGAAAGTGCTAGTGCTACCTCCACGTCCCACTGCACCATGTGCTTGGCTGGTGTTGGTTTCTGCAAACCAAAATTTCGTATTGGTTTAGACAGAAACTCATCGAGACCTCGGTCACATCCGGTGTGTTCTTTAGCACAGAGCTTAACGCCATTGGCGCCACTTGATCTAGCGATTTCATCACACACCACTTCACGAATACCTTCCACTATGATCTATTCGCCGAACGGGTGGACTTCTTGCATGTGTGCTAGCGCCTGCACCGAAAGCCCCTCTTTTCTTCTGACAGTTCGTTTTAGGAACCACAAGTGAAAGTGCATCATGTGAGGATGTAGGAGCCAGTGTGGCCAGTCTGGGTGCCTTCGTGCTCTTGTGTGCATCGGTAGTCTGTTCGGGTGTCTCCGTTGCCCGCCGTGGTAACAGTTTAAACACCTACGACGCCGGGTTGTCCAGTACCACTAAGAGCGTTCTGCTAGCCTCTCGAGGATCGTGACTGGGTTTGGGGGGGGGGTGGGGGGGGGGGAACGCATCTGACCATGGGCAGCTCAACACATCACCCTAAAGTTTTCGTTCCAGGATCTGAAATGCCTCTTTTACTGCTTACATACCTTGCAGCTGCTATGTCCACTGCCCCTGACACCACCTGCCTTGGAAGATCGCCCCTCCAAGCTACCTTATGACACGTCCGCTTGCATCTGGAGTTGTGGTTGAGATGTGGTGATTGGGGCTCCCTGTGTGGTGAGATGTGGTGATTGGGGCTCCCTGTGTGGTTGAGGTGTGGTGATTGGGGCTCCCTGTGTTGTGAAATGTGGTGATTGGGGCTCCCTGTGTGGTTGAGGTGTGGTGAGTGGGGCTCCCTGTGTGGTTGAGGTGTGGTGAGTGGGGCTCCCTGAGGCAAGAGACTGGGCTTATTTGTGTGGATTACTGCTCCTCTTGAGAGCTACTCGCACTGTGTGCTGGTAGCTTCGGAAGTTGAGACGCACCCGAGGGCACCATTTTCTCTGCTGCTGCTAACAGTCCTAACAACATCTCTTCTGGGGTTGCGGACACACATTTTTTCTTCCTGAACGGTCCTGAAGATGTCCTGAATCTTCCGGTAGCAGAAACACGCGCATGAGTGTGAAACTGAGCACGTCCTCTAGGAACACGGTTACTGTTAGCTCTCTATCTCCTATTTCTCCATGTTTACAAGTGGTCTTAGCTCCACAAATTTGCCTAACAACACTAGCGTCTATTTAGCCACCCTTTCCCTGACCAGCCCCGCATTTGGCCAATCGTCCAGGCACCGAAACAACAGCAGCAGCTGCTGTCGCCCCCACGATTTCACTGAACGCATTACCTTGTTGTAGACCCAAGGCGCCGGTGCCAAACCAATACCTGTGCTACCTACATGTAGTTGTAATGTAGG
The DNA here is from genome assembly GCA_949752745.1 of Protula sp. h YS-2021. Lineage (NCBI taxonomy): Eukaryota > Metazoa > Annelida > Polychaeta > Sabellida > Serpulidae > Protula > Protula sp. h YS-2021. The sequence goes on along the minus strand of OX457027.1, from coordinate 98,917,317 downwards.
GGCTACATCATTATGCAAAGGTGCGCGTCTGCCTACATGCCTCTGCTGACGCCTTGCTGACAAATGTCCATTGTGAATGTTTCGGTTGTCAAATTCCCTCTTATTTGTTTCAGATCTATTATTAAACGCCAACGCAGTGTTCCATTCGGTATTAAGAATACCTTGTTCACCATGCCGCAGGCATTTGCTCTGTGGCTGCTTTTTATAACCACTTGTCTAGCATATACTCAAGTGCTACTTGCTTTTCCCTGTCTATACAAGGCCACGACGCTTGCGGTTGCTTTTACCACACTTGGCCATTTACTCTCTGTAATGGCAGCGAGTAGCCGTACCTTAGCCAGCTCACCACCTTGGCTGAGTTTCCCATTTCTCTCCATCTTTGCCAGAATGCATGACCCAGTCTCCTTCGCGCAAGGAGACGGCGTCTCTGTTATCGGACAACGATGCGTCAGAACTTTGACGTTCTCCTGCATCGAGCCAGTTCCCGTGACGATGACTTGCTCGCTGCCGGACGTGCTATGCGTTCTATGCCACTGTCGGAGGGTGGGCCTGCGGCGCCTGCTGGCATACCGCGGCGTCTCCTTCTTCGGCGAGATGGCGGTGAGTCCGGGGACTCTTCTTCCATCTGGGAAATAGCTAAGGTCCTCACCTGCTCCGGTCTTGTGATTGTTGGGCTCGGTGCCTTCCACTGCAGCCCCACAAATTGTTGCGAAATCACGGCTGCCTGTTGAATGATCTTCTCCAAGTTGATGTGTATGAGGCGAGCTGGTGGCTGGTATCTGTCTTGCTCGGTGTGTCGCTTGGTGTCAAGGTCGGAAAAGTGCTAAAACCTATTTTATACATAGCATGTTTTCAAAAACTAAATTTGTTAAAGTTGCCTTAGAACCCTCATTTTCCCACCACTATGGCACAACACCAGATTTGTCATTCCTTAAGAAATAAATAAATAAATAAAGGTTTTGTCGCCCATAGGTGGGCTCGAACCACCAACCTTCCAGCTATGGGTCCGACTATGAGTCCTATGCTATACCGGGGGGGGGGGGGTTCTGACGTTACGTTGATAGACAGATTGTAGTAGTGGTTCATGTGACATCGCGATGATTGACAGGCAGAAATCTGTCGCCTAGGGAGGGGGGGGGGTCCCATAGTATTTCCTGGGGAATTTCTGTTCTATGGTTAGGGTTAGGCTGCCGCCTAGGGGGGTCACGTGACCTCATATAGTCACATAGTATGGTCTAGCGCTATGCCGCCCATACCTGGGCTCGAACCATCATCCTATGCTCTACCGACTGCGTCATACAGGACTTAACCAGAATAGTCTTGAAAACATGCCATATAAGCGCATGCACGCATTCATACATGGTCTAAGGTTAGGGTTATGCCGCCTGGGGGAGGGGAGGGGGTGGATCTGACGTCATTATAACGGGAGCGCGCTCAGCCTGTCCTATAAATAGCCATCTGGTCCAAAACTCTTATAAGAGTTCTGGACCACTTTGTGACCTCATTATGACGTCACAGGTGGTCCAGAACTCTTGTTTCTACCCTACTCCCTCCACCTCCTCCCTCTCCCTAACCCTCCTTTCCCCTCTCCTTCCCTCTCCCTCCCCTCCTTTCTTCCCCTGCCCCTCCTCTTTTCCCCTTCCCCCTCCGTACTTTTCCTGGGGTATTATTAGTTCTTAGGGTAAAACATATGTTTGAACAGGGCGCGGTTGGAGGGTTCCTGAGCGGGGAACTCGTGGGAATCAGCCTGGCGGTGACCGGCATGGTCCATGGTCAGGACCCACCCATTCTTGATGTGGGCATGTGTGGGCTGTATCCCGGCATGGAGGAGGACGAGAATATGACGTTTACGACGTACGTCACAGGCATGGAGTCGGCGACAGGCATATCGGGGCGGTACAGGCGTGATGCTGGTGATTACTATGGAAACGAAGGGTGCGTATTGTCAATGATAATTGTAAATGTAAACAAACAAATATCACTGCGGATTATGGTATTGGAATGGAGTTTTAGCGCATTATGAACTAGATAGATCAAGTACACTGATAAAAAATGATGACGTTTAGCGGTAAGTTACGACTTTGCTGGGTCCTCCCGACGTCAATGCGACATCGCGTGGTTGCGCGTTTGAGAATCGTTGACTTTAGGGTTGTTTCTGTAACAGATCTGACGTTACGTCGACGCCGCACAAAGTCATGTTTTATGTTGGGATCGACACTGTTGTTTTATTCAGATAATTACTGTCAAGTAATACTTTGTTTTTGTTGGGCTGTGTAGTATTATCGTTATATGTCCTGTACGTGGTGCGGTACAGAACCAACACGTATTCCAATGACCCACCACCTCGCCCCCTCATCCCCCCTCCCCCAGGAACACATTGTTTTTGTTTGACACAGGGCACTGCAGTATTACTCTGATATCTCCTATGCGTGGTACGGCACCTTCGCCATGGCAACCACGATTGTTGTGGGAATTGCACTGAGCCTTATGACCATGTTTATAGGTAAGCAGGCACGCATGCGCACTCAGCATACTCCACCACGTCACACAACGTGTATAGGTAAGCAGGCACGCATGCGCACTCGGTACACTCCACCACGTCACACCATGTGTATAGGTAAGCAGGCACGCATGCGCACTCGGTACACTCCACCACGTCACACCATGTGTATAGGTAAGCATTCACGCATGCGCACTCGACACACTCTACCACGTCACACTATGTGTATGGGTAAGCAGGCACGCATGCGCACTCGGCACACTCCACCACGTCACACCATGTGTATAGGTAAGCAGGCACGCATGCGCATTCGGCACACTCCACAACGTCACACCATGTGTATAGGTAAGCATTCACGCATGCGCACTCGACACACTCCACTACGTCACACTATGTGTATGGGTAAGCAGGCACGCATGCGCACTCGGCACACTCCAGCACGTCACACCATGTGTATAGGTAAGCAGGCACGCATGCGCATTCGGCACACTCCACCACGTCACACCATGTGCATAGGTAAGCAGGCATGCATGCGCACTCTGCACAAACCACCACGTCACACCACGTGTATAGGTAAGCAGGCACGCATGCGCACTCGGCATACTCCACCACGTCAAACAACGTGTATAGGTAAGCAGGCACGCATGCGCACTCGGTACACTCCACCACGTCACACCATGTGTATAGGTAAGCAGGCACGCATGCGCACTCGGTACACTCCACCACGTCACACCATGTGTATAGGTAAGCATTCACGCATGCGCACTCGACACACTCTACCACGTCACACTATGTGTATGGGTAAGCAGGCACGCATGCGCACTCGGCACACTCCACCACGTCACACCATGTGTATAGGTAAGCAGGCACGCATGCGCATTCGGCACACTCCACAACGTCACACCATGTGTATAGGTAAGCATTCACGCATGCGCACTCGACACACTCCACTACGTCACACTATGTGTATGGGTAAGCAGGCACGCATGCGCACTCGGCACACTCCAGCACGTCACACCATGTGTATAGGTAAGCAGGCACGCATGCGCATTCGGCACACTCCACCACGTCACACCATGTGCATAGGTAAGCAGGCATGCATGCGCACTCTGCACAAACCACCACGTCACACCACGTGTATAGGTAAGCAGGCACGCATGCGCACTCGGCATGCTCCACCACGTCAAACCACGTGTATATGTAACCAAGCACGCATGCGCATTCGGTACACTCCACCACGTCACACCATGTGTATAGGTAAGCAGGCACGCATGCGCATTCGGCACACACCACCACGTCACACCATGTGTATAGGTAAGCAGGCACGCATGCGCACTCGACACACTCCACCACGTCACACAATGTGTATAGGTAAGCAGGCACGCATGCGCACTCGGCACACTCCAGCACGTCACACCATGTGTATAGGTAAGCAGGCACGCATGCGCATTCGGCACACTCCACAACGTCACACCATGTGTATAGGTAAGCAGGCACGCATGCGCACTCGACACACTCCACCACGTCACACAATGTGTATAGGTAAGCAGGCACGCATGCGCACTCGGCACACTCAAGCACGTCACACCATGTGTATAGGTAAGCAGGCTCGCATGCGCATTCGGCACACTCCACCACGTCACACCATGTGTATTGGTAAGCAGGCACGCATGCGCACTCGGCACACTCCACCACGTCACACCACGTGTATCGGTAGGCAGGCACGCATGCGCACTCGGCACACTCCACCACGTCATACCACGTGTATAGGTAAGCAGGCACGCATGCGCACTCGGCATACTCCACCACGTCAAACCACGTGTATATGTAACCAAGCACGCATGCGCATTCGGTACACTCCACCACGTCACACCATGTGTATAGGTAAGCAGGCACGCATGCGCATTCGGCACACACCACCACGTCACACCATGTGTATAGGTAAGCAGGCACGCATGCGCACTCGACACACTCCACCACGTCACACCATGTGTATAGGTAAGCAGGCACGCATGCACACTCATCACACTCCACCACGTCACACCATGTGTATAGGTAAGCATGCACGCATGCGCACTCGGCACACTCCTCCACGTCACGCCATGTGTATAGATAAACAGGCACGAATGCGCAGACGGCGCACTCATTCACGTCACATCATGTGTAAAGGTAAGCAGGCACGCATGCGCACTCGACACACTCCACCACGTCACACCATGTGTATAGGTAAGCAGGCACGCATGCGCACTCAGCACACTCCACAACGTCACACCATGTGTATAGGTAAGCAGGCAGGCATGCGCACTCGGCACACTCCACCACGTCACACAATGTGTATAGGTAAGCATGCACGCATGCGTACTCGGCACACTCCTCCACGTCACACCATGTGTATAGGTAAGCATGCACGCATGCGCACCCGGCACACTCCAGCACATCACACCATGTGTATAGGTAAGCAGGCACGCATGCGCACTCGGTACACTCCACCACGTCACACCATGTGTATAGGTAAGCATGCACGCATGCGCACCCGGCACACTCCTCCACCTCACACCATGTGTATAGGTAAGCAGGCACGCATGCGCACTCGGTACACTCCACCACGTCACACAATGTGTATGGATAAGCAGACACGCATGCGCACTCGGCACACTCCACCACGTCACACCATGTGTATAGGTAAGCAAGCACGCATGCGCACTCGGCACACTCCACCACGTCACACCATGTGTGTAGGTAAGCAGGCACGCATGCGCACTCGGCACACTCCACCACGTCACACAATGTGTATAGATAAGCAGACACGCATGCGCACTCGGCACAGTCCACCACGTCACACCATGTGTATAGGTAAGCAAGCACGCATGCGCACTCGGCACACTCCACCACGTCACACCATGTGTATAGGTAAGCAGACACGCATGCGCACTCGGCACACTCCACCACGTCACACCATGTGTATAGGTTAGTAGGCACGCATGCGCACTCGGTACACTCCACCACGTCACACAATGTGTATAGGTAAGCAGGCACGCATGCGCACTCGGCACACTCCACCACGTCACACCATGTGTATAGGTAAGCAGGCACGCATGCGCACTCGGCACACTCCACCACGTCACACCATGTGTATAGGTAAGCAGACACGCATGCGCACTCGGCACACTCCACCAGGTCACATTGCGCAATCGCTTTGCACAGTTCCCAGCAGACAATTGCCTCGACGTTTGATCGACATAACTCGCCTTGTCAATCGACCGGGTGTCTTTTTTTCTTGCGTTCGTGTGCATGAATTTTCAATTATTATTTTACTTTCTAATATTTAAATTTAAATTTGAATTAAAACTTCCTTTTTCAAAATTTAAACTTAATTTCCAATGCAAATTCAAATAGTTGAAAGACAAAACTTAAAGTTTTAGTTTGAGCTTCAGATCGCGTTTGTAACCCGCAACCCTCGTTTGATTTCATATACGTAGTTCTCGTTTGAATGGGGTGATGTCGTATTTTTAAAAAGAAATAATTTTGTTTCAAGTTTTTTTTTAAATGGTCCTTTTTAAATCTTGATTCGGAATCGCTCCTTGAATGAGTGATTCTTATTTCTAAGTGAAAAGAAGGATGGGATTACAAGCCTGTCTGAAGCCACTGGCAGATAAACTGTGAACTGAGGCGTCTTTTCGGTAATATCCGTTAAAGAAAAGGAAGAATGTATTGCAGTCTTGAGGATGTTTTATTGTTCTGTGACGTCATTTTTCTTGTTGAAGATGCAGTCAAGTCGGACATTGATTATCTTTACGACAACGAGTTGGTTTATTACAAGAGATCGGAGAAAAAGGGAAAAGACGGGAACAATTTCTACGTCGCTCAAAGCCCAGCCGTGGACTCGAAGCCTCCCAAGCCGGAATGTTGTGAAATCAAAGCGTACAGGAGCGACACTATCATGTATATCTTGCAATAAGTCAATGAACCTTTTTGTTTGTTTGTTTTTTTTTCTGGAAAGGGGGAGGGAGGGGGGTTGTGACGTCACCACAGTGGAAAGATTTTGTTTGTGGTCTCTATAGGTTTTCCTTGATGCAGACGGGGATGAGGCGGGGGGGGGGGGGGGGTGGGGGTTATAGAAACCGATTTGGCCCTCCCCCACAACCGCCAGATGAGAGCCACAGCCTCAATCAGATGACGTCACAAACGCCCCCACCCCCGTAGTCGATATTGATACATAGTATAGAATTAAGCTTCAAACAGAAAAAAATAAAGTCGTGTTTAAAAATACAATTTGTTTATAACGAAGTTTGTTATTATGCCACTTGAGACAAATCTTCACTTTTTTGGTTTTTTTTCTGTCCTCCCCACCCCCCCCCCCCCCCTCAAAAAAAAGAGGTTTCTACCAATCAAAAGCGCAATTTGCAAGAGTAGGGAATTTAATTGGGTCATTAAAGATCTTTCCTTCGTTCTGCTTAATGCTTGGAAAAGAGCTGTTGTAAAAATTTTGTCCTGTGTTTTTTCACGTGGTAAACGTATGCTTATTTTTAACCTGTGATACACATAGGGTGAAAATATTGGTGGCCATACATGAATAAACATATGTCTATTGCTCTCTCTCTCTCTCTCTCTCTCTCTCTCTCTCTCTCTCTCTCTCTCTCACACACACACACGCACACACATACACACACACTTTTTTCTCTGTGTCTGTCTGTCTGTCTGTCTGTCTCTCTCTCTCTGCCTCTCTTTCTCTCTCTTTCTTTCTCTCACTTTCTCTCTGCCTCTATTTCTCTGTCTCTCACTCTCTCTGTCTCTCTTTCTCTCTCTTTCTTCTCGGTGTCTGTCTGTCTGTCTGTCTCTGCCCCTCTCTCATTCTCTCTCTCTGCCTCTCTTTCTCTCCCCCTCTCTCTCTCTCTGTCTCTCTCTCTCACTCACTCTCTCTCTCTTACTCACTCACTCACTCACTTTCTCTCTCTCTTGGGGGGGGGGGGGGCTGGGGGGAGGTGAGGTGAGGTTCGTAATATGTTCTTACTTCAGGATAAAACCGAAAAAGAGCAATTTCACGATAATTACAAGCTTATCATGACATTTACTGAGTAGCCTCAGACGTACCAAAGTACATGCATTTCTTTGGATATTTTTGTTTTTACTCTTCATTCCATAAATTTGCATTTTGATGCACTTAAATTAGACACAGCCGTTAATAATTAAATGAGTCGATAGCTCTTGTTTTTAGGAGGAGGACAACGTGCCTCGTTATTTTGGTCCCCCCCCCCCCTCCCCCCCAAAAAAAGTCCATGGACATTGGTCGGAGTTGACACTCAGCTGAAATCACACATACATGCAAGATCTTCGCCGATATTTAACTCCACAGTTACAATTTGGTAAACAATGGTGGTCACGTGTGTAAACATCTGTTTTATATGGACGACCGCACTGGTAACACGTGAATTGTGACCCTGACCTCTATCCAACTTGGATATGATTGGAGCGACGTTGCAACGTCAAATTGACGTATGACCAACGTCAGAATGCTCACTGGCAAACAGATTAAACATGGAATATCATTAAAACTTGATGGCGTCTAAATTCCTTAATAAATATAAAAAAGTAGATATTTAAAGCTTTTCATAAGCTTTTATCGCTGTGACATGGTGTTTATACTTCGAGTTTTTCATCGTTTTGTTTTGATATTTTAAGACATTAAAATAAAACCGTTTACAATCCGTTGTTGGTTTAATCGCTGTCAATACCAAAGCACGCATCTCTTCTGACAAGTGTCATGTTGTTTTTTTCCGCTCTTATGCCAAACGCGACATCAACTACAGTGGAACTTATGAATTAAGACCACCAATGGGACCGTCCACATGCAGTTCCGTAATTCCGAAAGTTAAACAGAAAACTCCGAAACCACAGCTGTCGTACACCATGTAGAGGCGGAAACAGGATTTGGGTAATGAGGGTGGGAGGGGGCGGGGGCGAAGGGACGGAGGGGGGCGGATGGGGTCATCTTTTAAAAAATCACCCGATGTAGCAAGTTTACTAGACCTACCTTTTTGTGAAAACACAAAGCTTCACACAGTCTATTTTCTCTCGAATTTAAGAGGGGGGGGGAGGGGGTGGGGAGGGGGGGGTGGGGTATTGTAGTGCTTGAACCCCTTTGATCGGTCACTGTTATTTCTTTTGTTTTAAAATAGGGTGGGCGTGGGTTGTGCACTTAATTCATGTGCTACATGATAACACGACAACATAAAAAAAAACCATTGATCGAGCATTACCAAACTTTAGACAATTAAAAAAAAATCACGCGACCCCCTCCCCCACGCTCTACTCCCCCCGCGCCCCTCCCCCCTCTCCCGCATTCGTGCACTTCCGGTTGAACAAGGTCGCATTCTTTTCACAATGCTTCGTCCTTTGCCAAACAGATTTTCAAATATTCAAACATAAAACCTACACTCTATAAAAATATAACAACAATAAAACATTAAAATTAATCAAACCCAGCAAAAAAAGGGAAAATAAAAAAGAATTAGCCCCATGGTTTTTGGCTATGTATTTAATGAATATTTTGAAAGTGTTTTCAAATATATAAATATAAAAACCACCAAAGAAAGGTCTTCCGAGCAGATTCATTATAAGAGACAAAGCAAAGAGCAACCATTGAATTAAATGTGAGAATATGAGAACGCGAACTAATTCCTCGCTACCACTTCAGAAAGATACTTCTAAGTGTTGTTTAAACTCGTTGTTGTCCAACAGCCAACCTCTACTGCGTTGTTGTCCCACAGCCAATCTCTACGGCCGTTCGGTCTGTTGTTTATGCTACCTTTTTACTCCGCAGGACCCGCTGAGGATTCTGCGAAAGTAGTACTCATAAAAAAGAGGCACTACATCCATCGGCTCTATGTTTATACAAAGTAGAGAGATCTACTCAGAGGTCAGCTGTTTTTCAACAACGTTTTAAACTGTAATAGCATCTGGGTGCTATCTGACCGATCTGGGTATTGAAATAATGATTCCTGGTACCGGGGGTTTCCGAAATAAAGCCCAGGGCTTCTATTTGGAAACTGACCAATTTCAGGCGCTCATTTAGAAACCAAATAGAAACCCCGGGGCTTCTATCAGGAAACAGTTTCCTAATTAGAGCCCCGGGGCTTCTATTTTTTTAGATAGGGGGGGGGTGTTGTCGATAAGTTTTTATTGAAAAAAGAACATTTACCATCAGTCTTTTATTAAAGCGCTACATGCTGAGGATTTCGGCACAAAAAATAACATAACACACAAAAACCACAGTAACTAAAAAAGTCTGGTAAAGTGGGGGAGGGGGGTTGCCTTGTAGGAAGCACAGGAAGCAACGACGCAGAACGTGTCTAGGGTTTTGCCTCACATCAAAGGATTAAGTGCACCGTGTCTGCATTGCTAGTAAACATACGTTCAGGGGAGGAGGGGCAACATCACGCCGCCCGTTTCAGTACTCAGCCGGTTATATTTCCAGTAATACTATGGAGTAAAGGTGGCAGTGGGGAAGGGGTGTGTATTCGCCTTGTGCAATGCACAGGATTAAGCAACGATGCAGAACATGTCTAGGGGCTGCCTCATATCAAAGGATTAAGTGCACCGTGTCTGCATTACGAGTAAACACGAGTTTTAAAAAGACTTGCAGGGAAGGAGGGGGGCTTTTATTAGGAAACGATTTTTTCAGGTCTTTATTTTAATTCCAAATAGAAGCCCCGGGGCTTCTATTGGGAAACAGTTTCCTAATAAGAGCCCCGGGGCTTTTATATGGGGGGAGCTTCTTTTCGGAAACTCCCGGTAATACCTAATTGGAATATTATCAACTACAAATAATTCACTGTTTGATGGTAAACGCCATATCAACTGAGGTAAGCGCTGTTATATAATTTGACCGACCCCCGGAGATTTCCTAACTTTGAAAAGATTCAAAGTTACTTTGAATCTGCCAGATTCTATTGAATGTTAGACAGTGTTATTGCGTCTGAAAGTGAGCCAAGAAAGGCATCTCTGCCCCCGCAAAATCATCTAAATTATTTCAAAGATCAAAACCTTGTCCTTTCATTATAAAGGTAACGCAGTTTATGTGTTCTTGAGAGTCTAAAGCGATTCACATGGAAGCCATAGGAGGCTGGTCTTATCAAAGATGGTCTTATCCAGAGGTAGTCCTAATTCAGAGGTGGTCATGTCCAGGTATGGTCTTGTTCAGATGTGGTCTTATTCGGCGGTATTCCTATCCAGAAACGGTCTTATGCGGAGTGATCTTTTTTATGCGGGTTAGTGTTATCCATAGTCGGTCTTAAGCAGAGACGGTCTTATCCAGCTGTGGTCTTATCCAGAGGCGGTTTTATGCGGGTTGGTCTTATCCATAGGCGGTCTTAAGCAGAGGTGGTCTTATGCGGGGTGGTTTGATCAGAGATGGTCTTATCTGGCTGTGGTCTTATCCAGAGGCAGTCTCATGCAGAGGTGGTCTCATCCAGAGGTGGGCTTATGTGGAGTGGTCTCATCCAGAGGTGCCACTGCATTCAACTGTTTAACAACGGCACATAAAAATTCGCACACACCTGAGACAAATGAAAGGAGGACCCTGGAATTTACGTAAAGCGATACAAATATTATTTGCTTGGTGTTATCATTGCCTTATTAGAGTCATTTTACTTGGTAATTTCCGCACAATACATAAAAAAGAAAAAAAGAAAAAAGAAAAAAAAAAAAAAAAAAAAAAAAGGACACTAACACGGCGCAGGATATTTGGTTTTTAAGCCATTTTCCAATATATGCAAATGATGCTCAGCAGTAACAGGGGCATTGTTCTCAGCTGGAATTCATGAGAAAAAGGAACCAGTGCGTTGTGATGGCATTGGGGTGGGGTGGGGGTGGGGGAGGGGGTGGTGGGTGGGCTTGTCTCGCTCTGTACAAAACTCGGCGGCCAAGAGGTGCGGCAGTGCAATCTGACACAAGTGGATAAATAAGTTTGTGAGCTTCAGGTAAGACTGTAAATATATGAGAAGCGGGGCCTTTCTTTGTTTTTCTTTTGTGCACTGTAGAAACTTTGCACTTCAACAAAAAATTAAATAATTTCATAGAAAATGTTTCCAAGCTGGGTCGGAGTTAGGGGTTGGATTGGGGGTGTAATAACAGCAACATGAATGAATAAATAAATAAATAAATAAGGAAGATACTTGGTGAATTATTTTCATGTTTGTATCAGTTTTTTTTTCAAGTTAGTTTATTAATTTTGAAAAAAAGAAGAATTTTTAGCATTTTTATACGACAGTTCTAACGCAGACTCTCGTCATGTTTGAAGCTGAATATCAAATAGTTTACTTTTATGTCGATATAACTTTTAAAAAATGCGGTTTTATACTACTGTACATTTTAAAAATGAACTTTATATACAACAAAGCACGTTATTTATTTGTTCCTTGAATAGTAAATGTTGTTTGTCGTGTGCCAAACGTATAGATGAGCCGTGTGGAAACAGACACGTGCTAAATGTATGGATTAGCCGTGTTGAAACTGACACGTGCTGAATGTATAGATGAGCCGTGTGGAAACAGGCACGTGCTGAATGTATGGATGAGCCGTGTGCAAACAGACACGTGCTGAATGTATAGATGAGCCGTGTGGAAACAGACGCGTGCTAAATGTATAGATGAAGGTTATGAGTTAAGGAGGAGAGGGGGCTTCGGTGCTCACTCCCTCCCTCCCTCCCTCCCTCCCTCCCTCCCTCCCTCCCTCCCTCCCTCCCTCCCTCCGAGATGGGTCACCCTGTTCGGTAACGGGCCCTGCTCCACGTAATATTTATGAAGATCAAACCGTAGATGGGTCAAAGATGAGGCCGGACTTTCACGACGTCATATAAAGGTAAGATTGGCGTCGCGCTGCATGGCGTCGGATCATCAGTGGGATTTCGTTGACTATGGGCGTCGCAAAAACGTCGCTCAGGATCGACATTGAATAGACGTCGGAAGTACAACGGCGTCTTGCTGTTTGGACACAGACACAGGGCCATGGTTACCATCCCGTTAGAGTAGCCCCAGCTCGCTCCCCGCCACCCCGCCCCCACCAAACTTTGCGACTTCATTGTGTTTTGCTTAGATAAGTCGCAGCGCAGTTTTATATCAATAAAAACTTAAAAAAAACAAAATGGTGTTCAATTCAAAGCTGTTGTTTGTAGCATTCTGTTAGGTTCATACCTACAACCCAGACAATGATAAAATCACTGTTGCTATGGATGACGGTTGCCATGGTACCGGAGACTACCTTACTACGTCACGCCAGCGCGGAAGAAGTCGCGCCCACCGGAAGCTGCAAGGAGAACTTTATAGTGAATCTGTACCGCGCGTGCAGCGGGAGCCGCGGCGGTTTTATCAAGGTGATATTCATTCCCCGCGCTTGCCATGACGCGGCTCTTCTTATACCGCGGATAAGCTCAGGATTAGCTCAAGTAATTCTGAGCCAATCCACCGTATGAACAGCACATGATTGGGATTAACTAATCCTGGCTTATGCTCTGTTCATGTGGCGAGTCATCTTAGGATTTGCTCCACGTTTTTTTTTGTTCGGGTTGGCGGCGCTTCAGTAAACAAACCTAATCCTGCGATATTCTTTTTATACTGCTGTTCAAAACCAGGCTAACTAGTCCTATTCGGCTAACTAGTGCGGATTTGCATAGGATTAACGTATCCAGGCCGGATCAGATAATCCCGAGTGTGTGCTTTTCATACTGAGGATTTGCTCAGGATCAGTGACGTTAGTCCTAAGCAGATACGCAGTTTGAAAAGAGAATAAAATCATATTTATTTTCAGCTGAACATTTCCGCCAAATTGCTCGCATTATCTTGGTAATATGCGCGGCTAGATATGCATAGCAGGGTGAAAAAATCTAAAAACAAAAATAATAACAAAAAATAAATAAAACGTATAACAGAGGCAAAAGAAAAAAATTACATTACTTTATACTTAATATTTAATACTTAATGCTTTATACTTAATACATTACTGTACATTCAAATTTAAATAGGCAACTGTTTTCACAAAGGGGGTGATTGCTAGCTCAGTTGAGCGCTGGTCTGGTAATCCCATGGTCCCGGGTTCGAATCCGGTGGTAAGCGGGGGGTTGATGTTCTCTTCAGTTGCCTCAGCTACGTAAATATAGAGGGATAGATACCCTATCACGAAATTAGGGATAGATACCCTATCACGAAATTAGGGATAGATACCCTATCACGAAATTTAAAAAGTTTTTCGGCTGTCGCTTATAAGATTATGTTCAAAAATAAGCAAGTAAGACATGAACAAAATATGAACAAAATACGCAGTGAGGGTGGTAGAGTTTTGGAATGTGAATCAAATTGTGCGTTGTCCTACACAGCAGGCGAGCAAGCGAGGGTGGTCGTCCAGTCCTGATGGCTTCTTTCGTAAAAGAGGAGACGCTGAGGAGAGTGACGACGGCAAGGATTCCCGGAGTCTCCATCGCTTCTGGAGGTAAAAAAACAAGAATTTCGAAAGAGTATACCGAGTAGACATATATATTTTATAAATGACGTTGCTGTGACGTCCGAAATCTGACTTGGTAAAAAGTCTTTAAACCAACAGCTCGACAATGTTGGAAATCCGACTTGAAACACCTGATCCGTTTTACCAGAAAAGACAAGAATATGATATTCAGACATCAAGTATTGCTTTGCTATTTTCTCTCCAGTTGCTCATTTTTCACATGGAAAGTGGTCTAGTACACTTAAGGGAAGAATTTCTACACTGAACATAAGAATTTATAAGCAAGAATTTATAAACAATTCTGTTGTTATGATGTCCAGTCCCAAGCAGGTGTCAGCTGACACTTGACACGAGAATAACGTCGCCTTGACAGTCGGAACGTCATCGCATCTTGGCGTCGGATTTTCTCAAAGTTCACATAACCTGTAAATGTTTGAAAAGAAGATGAGGGAAGATTTCAAAAACATTCCTTTTTAATAAATACAATAAGTGACATTATTAATGTTTATGAGAATGACATGTGTTTTTTTATAGAGATGATTTGTCTGACCTTGGAGCGACCTTGGACAGTCAGACGAGTTCGAATGACATACGTCATCTTAGCAGATTCTGGAGGTAGCTTATTTTACAATAACACGCCGAGAGAGAAGACTTAGCTTAAAACCTGCGCTCCAGTTCCTACTGTATAAGTGCAGCTCAGGCCCCATTTAGTTCCTTGCTCCTACTCCTCTCCCTCCCCCCTCACTCCCCCGTCACTACCCCTTTTACGTGTTTTTTTTTTTCATATTTATTTATGTCACAGTAATTTTTATCATATGAAAAAAAACTGAATTAAGGCACATTTTTTGTGCATTCTGGACTCTTTTGAAACAAATTCAGGCTGATTCTTTTTATCAGTTCATTAAATCACGCATTTATAGGGACGAGTCATCTGCTAACGATGCAGCTTTTGACGGCGCGTTCATGGCAGTTTCCGACTCAAGCAACAAGCGAGGCCTGAGTAGGTTTTGGAGGTAAGCCTCTTATAAATTCTTAACCTCCACGGGTGGGAATTTCTTGTGCCGCTGTATTTAATATATCGCAAGGTAAGAATAACTGTAAAGACTTGAGCTCCTGCTCCGGTATTCACGAAAGTTAACTGCAGTTAACTGTGCACCTCACAAGGGTAATCAGCTGTTTTTGCTAAATTAATCAAATAGTTTTCACAAATTTTGTTTAAGATAGAAGTAAAATTTATTAATTGACCTTCAAAGTTGTGTTTGCTACATGAAATTAACGAAATTAACGGAATTTGTTAAATGTACAGTTAACGTTTGTGAATACGGCCACCGCAAGTTAGCTGTTGTGAATACGGTCATTATACGGTTAACTCTTGTGAATATGATTACTGTACAATTAACTGTTGTGAACAGGGTTACTGTACAGTTAACTGTTGTGAATACGGTTACTCTACATTTAACTATTGTCAATACGGTTACTATACCGTTAACTTTCGTAAATACGGCCACTGCACAGTTAGCTTTTGTGAATACGGCCACTGTACAGTTAACTGTTGTGAATGTGGCCACTGCACAGTTTACTGTTATGAATACAGCCACGGTGTTTTGTACGAAAAAATCTTTGAATGGCAAATTAAAAAAAACAAACTTTTCTTTCAGCTTACAACACTTTACAATATTTTTCATAAGAATGACAAACTTGTCAATCTCAAAAGTCTCCTTAAAGAAAAAGGAACCAAAAAAAAAAAAAAAAAGAAAAAAAAAAAAGAAAAAAGAAACACTTTATTTAATACAAAAATGCTCAGTATGAAATAAGCGCTTGATATTCTGTGATTATGCTCAATGGAATGACGTGTTTGCAGGGACGAATCGTCTAACGGCGCAGTTGCTGGATCACGTGATTCGGACGACAAGCGAGACCTTGGTAGATTCTGGAGGTGGGTTTGTCACATTTATTATCTTTTAGATTCTGGGGGTGTTTTTGTCATGTTTTTTATCTTTTAAATTGCGTCTGTGTTTGTGTGTTTCGATTATTTTTGTCTTTACTTTATAAGTCTCTGTGATACATATGTATATATTTTCTGTGAAAATGCCTCCCTTTACTGTTATTTTACAAAAAAAATGCAAGTTCAATAGAACCTGAAAATAAATGAGTTTTACTGTAAGTGAATTCAGTGAAACGTTTTTAAAAATCCAGCCTTTTAATACTTGATAAACTAAATCCCGGTTGGTCACAATGTCCCTCGACGTTCTTGTTTTGATTTAATAATCTAGGATTTGGAATATCATGTTTTGCAGGGATGACCTGTCCAACGGCGGGACGGTGTTTGATAGCATGTTTGCGGGAGCCTCGAGCTCGAACGACAAGCGCGATGTCAGTAGATTCTGGAGGTTGGTGGCGGACACAAGGACTGCGGGGAAGGGGGTGGGGGTGGGCTTGGGGATTTTTTGGACAGCCCGTTTGCAGGAGCCTCGATTTCGAATGACAAGCGCGATGGCAGTAGATTCTGGAGGTTGGTGTCGGATACAAGGAGTGGGGGTGGGGGGGGGGCGGGGTCAGGGTTAGTTCTTTCCCGTTTTCGTTCAAACTTCAGTGGAGTGGGGAGTGGTATTCAGGGATTGCAGCCCCTTTCTAAATTAAAAAAAAATAGTCTACACCCTCCTGTCTTGTCCAAAAAACACGCCACTTTGAGTGATTTTTTGAACTCGAATCCCGACCCATCCCCACTTCCACCCCCAACCTCCCCTTATCCCGCATATCGCTTGACAAAAAACCTATATCCGCTACTGGTCAAGCCCACCACTTTCATGGCACGTTTAAGGACGTGAGCAGGTCCGGTTCGTATTTCCTCGCACTAACTCGGTCTATCCACTGTCGTCATTGCTGTCAACATATACGCTGTTTCGTAAGATCATTTTTTCATAATACCCTGTATTTTTCCCTACATTTTTAGTAATAGAAATTTGAAAGGTTTTATATTTTACGATTGACTGGGTAGTGTGAATATAAAATCTACAGCACAAACAGCCGTATGAAATCTTCCTCCCGACGTCAAAGCACGTCAAAAATCGACAAAACAACGTTAATGCAGCGTCGTCCGAGTGCATTTCGTCTTTTATTTTTTCACATCACATCAATGGATTTCCAAATATTTTTTATTTTTCTTCCAGACGAAAAAATAACAATCTTCCAGACGAAAAAATAACAATTAAAAAATGAAATCTCAAAATCCATTTTCCTTTTTTTATTGAAAATGAAAAATTGAAAGTCAGGTGGCGCTGCAGTCGCTGATCTGCTCTAAGATACATAAATGAATACGTGTTTGTTTTAACCAACGCAAGTTGCATCATACAACATGTGTTTGTTTTTAAGGCCAGTTTTCAACTAAATTTATAATTCTGTTTGTTCACTTTTTATGGAAATTTTGCTAACGGTTCTTTTTTTATGTGTGGTTTCGCTTTCAGGACTGTGAGAACTGAGCATGGAGAAGCTTGCTCATTAAGCAATACGGGTAGGTGAAGCTTGTCATTAAGCAATACGGGTAGGTGAAGCTTGCTCATTAAGCAATACGGGTAGGTGAAGCTTGCTCATTAAGCAATACGGGTAGGTGAAGCTTGCTCATTAAGCAATACGGGTAGGTGAAGCTTGCTCATTAAGCAATACGGGTAGGTGAAGCTTGCTCATTAAGCAATACGGGTAGGTGAAGCTTGCTCATTAAGCAATACGGGTAGGTGAAGCTTGCTCATTAAGCAATACGGGTAGGTGAAGCTTGCTCATTAAGCAATACGGGTAGGTGAAGCTTGCTCATTAAGCAATACGGGTATGTGAAGCTTGCTCATTAAGTAATACGGGTAGGTGAATCTTGCTCATAAGGCAATACGGGTAGGTGAAGCTTGCTCATTTAGCATTATGTGTAGGTGAAGCTTGCTCACCTACTAACCATTATTATTATTATTATTATTATTATTATTATTATTATTATTTGTATACGGTACATTATTTTATAAGAATACGATGGGGCGAGAAAATCCAGAGAGTTACACCGTCAAAATATTCTAACAACACGTGAGAAATCAATGCGCGAAGAATTCTGTGATGTTTGTCATAAAGAGCTCATTCAGATTTTACGAGGACGGTTTACGCTGACAGCAGAGCACAGAAGACATGTTCTCATTGACATCTAGTGTCCTCAGATATTGCTTGACGCTGGGGTAATTCCATTATCAACCCTTGATAGCAAGCACATATTGGCTTATATCGAGTCAAAATGAAGTAATCTTTACCAGCAAGAAAATGTTGACCCAAAGGTCAGCATTTGGTAGCTGATCCATTATATGTTGATGATGAATCAAAACAATTAAGTTGATATCTGCTTTGTTACATGACTTACGCAGTGTTTTGTTTGCAACTAACTGCATTATCAACGCTAAAAACGCTATTGATTTGGAAATCGACCAATCAGATTACAGCATTTACCCAAGTCAAGTAACAATGAGTATTATCGTGTAATACTGCATTTACTGTCAGCGATTCAACGCTTGTTTGTGTATGTATTACTATCGGTAGTGTGTTTAAAACTCACCCGATGACACGGTCTACCTATGACCAGGTCCACGCATGACGCGGTCCACACATAATGCGGTCCACACATGACGCGGTCCATGCATAACGCGATCCACGAATAACGCGGTCCATGCCAAAATCGGTCCACGACTAACGCGGTCCACGTATGACGCGGACCAGCCCTGGAACATGGCGGAATAACAAATTAAGCGAGATAATAATAATAATAATAATAATAATAATAATAATAATAATAATAATAATAATAATAATAATAATAATAATAATAATAATAATAATAATAATATTTTTAAAGCTCTGTGGAGCGATTCGTTTTGACTTTGTAGTGTATCTGGAGAACCTGCTGGGATCATGCCTTGTACGGATGGTGAAGGAGACTGGCGTGGCGGTGCCTGATCCCGACGCGCCGAGGCTGGCGGGGGAGGCGGGGACGGTGGCGGTGGAGAGGGCTTGTGACGCCGCGTCCCTGGCAGAAATCTCCATGGATGAACACTCGGCCATTTCCATCATGGCGGAGTATTGCTGCCGACATCAGTGTGCAGCCATACTCAAACAATTCAATGCTTGAAGACAAGTAAAAAATGTAGAAAGTAGACTTGTAGACAAAAAAGAAAGAAATTATCTCTTAACAAATGTATTAGCGCATAAGTATGCTGGAGGTTTCTGCAGAACGATATTCTGAAGATCCTTTCTGTGACAATAAAAATATTACTTGATGACGTAAATAAAAGCGTTAAGATTTTGAGGACGTAGTTACATGACAGCGGTGATATACAGAGCTATGATTCTTTCTCTGTCTGTAGTTTCTTATGCTCCTCCCTACAGCTGTTTTACAGATATATTCTTCCTGTTTTATCGATCTTATTTATTTATTCTTTTTATCTAATTAAATCTATTTTGTTTGTTTAATTGTATTGATGAAATCTTAATTTTCAAAAACGAGATAAAAAAATAAAAAAAGCAAACAAACAAACAAACAAACAAAAACAACAACAACAGCAACAAAAAAACAAAAACAAAAACAAAGAAAATAGGTTGCCTAAACAGTTAAGATTATTTCGTATACCTCGCTACTTAGGACACCTCGACACGACGGACACCTCGACACGACGGAAACCTCGACACGACGGACGTCTCGACACTACGGACACCTCGACACGACGGACACCTCGACACGACGGACACCTCGACACGACGGACGTCTCGACACTACGGACACCTCGACACGACGGACACCTCGACACGACGGAAACCTCGACACGACGGACACCTCGACACGATGGACACCTCGACACGACGGCCACCTCGACACGACGGACACCTCGACACGACGGACACCTGGACACGTCGGACACCTCGACACGACGGACACCTGGACACGCCGGACACCTCGACACGCCGGACACCTCGACTCGATGGACACCTCGACATGACGGACACCTCGACACGGTGGACACCTGGCTATCGCGTCTCGCGATTCAGGAGAGTGGACTCATTTTTCACCCATAACCACACTAATACCTTAAATTTGACCTCACAATAAGCGCCGTAATTGATGATCTTATATTGCACAGACTGCAAACACCCCAGAATCCCCTGAAATCGGACCACCCTTGGGAGTGAGTGACAGTGGTCTTATTTCCGGGGTGTCCACTTTCCGGTATGGTCCCATTTCTGGGGTGGCCACATTTCCGGGGTTGGAGCAATTTGTTCGTATTCGTATTCGTATTCGTATTCGTATTCGGTCTAGTTGTTCTCCAATGATATTTGTTGCACTTCGGCTAAACCAGATATTTAAAACTAGATAAAAGTGATACCCTATAAAACAAGTCATTATGCAAAAATTATAATATTAAGTAAATTAAACAAACCGATTTTATTATTTTGGTGACCAAAAAATAAATAAATAAATAAAAAAGTCAGAAAATGATGCGTTTGCCAAACATGTCTTAAGTGTCACACGATCTGTAGCGCGCCCTGTAACGCGACCTGTCATTTGACCTGTCACACGACCTGTCACGTTACATCGTTGTGGCAGTCTTTGGCAAAGGCAAAGAAGGTCCGATGATGCTAAAATTATCAGTGAAAAGAAAACATTAGGGTATAATTATATGTAAGAACGGAGAAGGAATGAGGGGAGCCCGTCTCTTGAAATATATAAATAAAATGAAACCCCTTCTTAGTACGAAAATCTTCTAAAAATTGTTTTTCCTTGACCGATTTATCTCACAAAATTTGTTTTTGCCCTTCAGAAAGATACTTATAGTAAGCATGCACAAAGCTGCAGGTGAGGGGGACCTATTTATAGCTTGTGTTTACTATTTTTAATGCATACAGGGTGTCCTTCGACCACTTGCGCTGCCAGTCATCACAGCCTAGGGTGCAAAGCTTGACCAGTTTGAATAACATTCTGTGAATTGGTGAATACACACACAACCGGAAATTGAACTTTTGTTTTTTTTTTATTTATTTATTTGTTTATTTATTTTTTTTGCTTTTGTTTTGCTGGAGTGTGTGTGCGTGTGTTTTGTTTGTTTTTGTTTTATTTATTGATTGATTTTTGTTTGGGGATAAAGTGAAACATAGTACAGTAGCGCCCGGGATATCGGACCACCTCGACGCCTGAGCTTGAAAGCGGTCCTTTTTGCAGGATTTCTAACCAGTTGTCCTTGGTGTTGATAATGTTGTCCGTTATGAATACCGAAGTTGCATTTTAAGAAAAAATACCGAATAATTTAATAGATTTGTGTATTTATAAAAAGGTGGGGGGGGGGAGGAGGGGGCGGTGGGGGGGGGGGGGGAGAAGACGTCTGAAAATACCTGCTACCAAAATATTAAAAGACTGCTATTTTTAACGCAAACCGTTAAAAAAGACAAGTTTTTGTTGCTAAACATTTATAAAGCCTTTGTATGAATATTTTAGTAAAACGAAGCCAGCATACCGCAAAAAGGAATTATGATGTCATAAAACTACCAAATTTATGGAATGCAATTTTCACACTTTTCGACTAATTTTAAATATCTATAAATAATTTCGCATGTCTAATAATTCATTTCTTGATATCAATCATGAATTTTTGACATATTTTTTAAAAGATATGTCTCATATAATTTTTGGTGTCTAAAATTAACTTGAGAGATTATTTTTTTATATATTTTATATGCAAAATATATCAGATATTAAACTGAACAAAATTCCGTCTTAGATATCATTTTTTTTTTAGTTTGAGAAACTAAAACAACAGGTTTTTAAAATAAAATAACATTTAAATATGTATATTTCTCGTGTTGGGACCGCCAGTGTATTAATATTTGCTGACCTTGACATCCTACACAGATCATATTGCACAACCCTAATCCCACCCCTCCCTAAAAATATCACCCCTCGAAAATTGCTGATTTCACAGACCCACGTCTCTCCCCCTCTGTGCTGCCTCAAATCTTTAGCTACTTGAGTTTCTTTGGTCTGTGCGTTGTTATTCAGACCTGAAGTGCAAACACCCCTCCCCCACCACCCCTCCTCCCCACCCCACTCCTCGCTTTCATTGTCAAGGTTAGCGCCCGCCCCCCCCTCCCCCATTCAGCTGAAATACATGCTGCTGTTGTTGTTGTTGTTGTAAACAGATCAGCCACTTGTTTACGTTTTTTACTGGTAAAGATATGTCACGTTTATTTAAACACGTGCAAAGCAGCTTAAATATGAATACAATTCATAAGGGGAACTACCCTACAAAAGAACAAAATATGTTAAAGTCACAAGGAATAGGCACTTAGCGGAAAATGTTTAAAGGATTAAACTATCACTTTTATCTATGCCAATTTTAGCTGATACGAATTTATTAAGAAAAGAGAGGACATAAATAAGACTGATATAAACAAAATTTGGACAAATAATGCAAAGACTTTGTTTAACTGAAATGTTTTAAAAATGATGTTGGGGAAAAAGTCACAGTATTCGGCGATTATCGCCGGGAGAAATGCGCTAATTATAGCAATTCTTGTGTGTGTTGTCTTGGATGCGGCCATAGCAGGGGCATGCCTGTGCAGCATACTACATAGCCACTGCCGAGCCAGCAAATCTGGTCACCAACCGGAAGTCTTCACAGGTTCCCATAGCAACCGAACGAGTGTGTCCGGATTAAAACAAAACAATTCAAAGAACGACACGACGGCTGATTTGTTTAAAAATATTTTTTGTTTACTAACGTTGTTAATTCCTACGCTGGTTATTGCCTGCCTGGTGCATAGCCTGTGCTTAATCTACAAGGTTCATAGTAGCCTCAAGAAAATTGTCAAGCATCCGCTCATCAGGGAAATACTTCCGCCTTCTGCTCAAAACTCAACAGATAAAAAATACTGGGTATTTCTCACAGATTTGATCAAACGAACGTGGAGATATCCAAACCAGGCAGGTCACGACGCCTGGAATCTGAAAAACTTGTCGTTAACTCCAAGACATGTTCTTGTTGTCAACAATCATGTTTTGTGGAAAAGATACATTGCTTCTTTTAAAAAAGTGAGATTTTCCGATGAGCATTCTGTGCTGCCCAGGAATCTTCTGTTTGAGCAGTACCGTGTGGAGGCCACCACGGGACAGTGTGGCACGACTGAAACGGAACAACCGGAAACGGGTCCTGGTATTTTTAAACAACTTCCTGTACAACAAAATCAAGATCCTGATCCAGGCAAGAACATCAATACAAAATGTGATCATCACGGCGATAGAGTGAGTGATCCAGACGGAAATCCAACTTTTACACACCCTCCAAACTGTCTTATCCAATCAACGAACTCAGACATATTAGATGAGGTCAGATCAAATCACGGGGTCGCTGCTTATCCCAGCTGTCATGTAGGCCTTGGGCAGAAAACACACGGGCATACTTCTCGAGAAAACTGGCCAATCAGCGACAGCTCTGAGCCGGTCCGCAACGGTGAATCTCGCTCAGCCAAACAAAATGAAATAAATCTGGAACAAGCTCAGGAAGTCAACGTCCCTATACAATCATCACTTGAACTGAAAAGGGGCGAATTTTTCCTCCTGCATGGGACTAAAATCAAGAATGTACCGAGTATTATAAAAGATGGATTTCAGATCGAGAAATCCCGCGCTGATGCCCTGTATGGGCGGGGATGTATTTCACTGATTCGAGTCAGAAAGCCGATCAGTATGCCGATGATTCGCAGCGACGAAGGGAATCGTGTCTTGCTATCATCGTTGTTCGTGTTCTTCTGGGGAGAGTCGGTGCGTACGACGAAGGCAACACAGAACAACATATGTCGTTGGATACGGTTGTTGCTGGCAACGGGAAACGCTTTCTCGAGTATGTGAAAAGCGAGTCGAGTCACTGTTATCCCGCATTTGTTATTATTTATG
Source organism: Protula sp. h YS-2021 (assembly GCA_949752745.1). Classification (NCBI taxonomy): domain Eukaryota; kingdom Metazoa; phylum Annelida; class Polychaeta; order Sabellida; family Serpulidae; genus Protula; species Protula sp. h YS-2021. The sequence continues at coordinate 98,893,363 of OX457027.1, read as the reverse complement.
ACCGCTCGACAGGGCAGTGGGACCCAGTCTAAATGAATGCATCCCGAAGAACTGTCATTTTTATGTGGATAAATTGAAGCGGAAATGACAAAGCCACCGGAAACAGTTGCATCGGCTCTATAATTATAGGCATAATACGAGTGTGGCTTTTGTTAATGAGTTTTAATCAAAATCTGTTTCCCTCTACTAATGAACACGCCTCGTTGTCGAGGTTGATAGTGAACACTGTCAGTGTACTGAGCTAATTTACTATCATAAACCTTGTTTTTCGTGTTTTTTCCTTGTTTGAGGGGGGTTGTTTGAATGTTATTTACTAATTCTCTTAGAGTATGAGAAAATCGATATTACAGTGCAATTCCAGACCCTCCATATACTTTTTAGATGTTTTTTTAACTGTGTATGATGTTTGCTATCTTTGATGACCCAGGCAATATTGCGACGTTCCTTCAGCTCTGGGCAGATTTCACACCCGACGTTTGATTAACGTCGTGTATTGGTTGCTAATGAAAGTCGGAACAATTGCCGACGTTAACGTTGCGAAAAGTGTTACAGATGGAATTCGAGACAACGTCTCCCGGAGTTGTAGACACGTCATAAAAGTGACGTTGTATAGACGCCGGGATTTGTTAATCTCGAAAGCCCATCCAGACAGTGACAATCACGAAGGATCGCGGTTAACCCTCCGCCAAGGCACATGCACCCTTGGGTCATTCGGTAGGATATGCATGAGGTCAATTTTGATGGATATTTTGCAAAAGGAGGCCGGAAAGCTGTCTTGCAATTCCCTTATTCCCACTTATTCCCACTCATTTCGACTTGTTCCCACTTATTCCCACTCATTTCCACTTATTCCCATTTATTCCCACTTATTCCCACTCATTCCCACGTATTTCCACTTATTCCCATTTATTCTCACTTGTTTCCACTTATTCCCACTTACTCCCAGTTTTTCTTCGAAGCGACCTGTCATAGCTGCCATTTCCGCTGAGCGTTTTATAAAAGATATTGATTAGACGGTTGGTTGTCACCAAAAGCAACGTAAAAGCAACGATGCTTATCCAACGTCTATCCAACGTATGTTTCAAAGACGTTATTTAAACATTGATCTGTGGTCGCGACGAATCACAACAAAAATAGATACAGATTTAGTTTTACGATTTGTTTGGGTCGATACCGCAACATTTAATTGACGTTTATTGGACGCCTGGGTGTTTACTGGGGGTGGCGGGGGGGGGGGGGTGAAAGCTATGCTTCTTTTAACATTTGTACTGTCCGGTAGCATTGCATCGTTACTTTAACAGACTTGATACAAGTAATGATACAGTAAAACAAATAACTGTAATGATACAATAAAACAAATAAATCATTGCTAATTTTCAAGAAGTATCTTTTAAAGAAATACAAAAAAGAAGACTTGAATATTTTCTTACAGGCTTATCTATAAAGCTGAAAAGACTACGCTATACTCAGTATTTTTATTTTGGCTTAGTTCTTGGTTTATTTATTGGATGCAAAAGCGTATTCGTTTGAGACTTGCAAGGCAACGGCCGGGGAGGGGGTGGGGGAGGGGGGCAGACGGGGGTGGATGAACGAACGGGTGACT
>OX457027.1:98887746-98891560 GCA_949752745.1 Protula sp. h YS-2021 | reverse complement strand
TGATACAAAGAAGCACTGATTTATAACGGGTGACCCATGGACTACTAGCGCCCCCTCCCCTCCGTGTTCATGATAGGGTTACCATGCGTGTCCATGACTTTTTTTAACGACTCCTAAACGGGAAGTACTTCTTTTGGAGTAATACTTTCTTTTTCAGCCAAATGAGTCGTGCATTTTTACGGAATCCAAATTTTTACCCGCATCCCCAAGTCCTGACCCTAGTGTATCCGCACCCCAGGTCCCGGTTCTGGTGTCCCCGCACCCCCGGGTCCTGGCCCTAGTGTCCCCGCACCCCCGGAACCTAGCCCTGGTGCCCCCACCCCCATGTCTTGTCCCTAGTGCCCCCCACCCGCGGGTCCTGGCCCACCTGGCGCACCCATCCCCCGGGTCTTTGCCCTAGTGTATCCGCACCCTCGGGTCCTGGCTCTAGTCTCCCCACTACCCGGCTCCTGGAACTGGTGTCCACCACCCCGGGGTCATGCCCAAGTGTCCCCGCACCCCGGGTCCTTGCCCTAGTGTCCCTCTGCTCCAGGGTCCTGGCCCTAGTGTCCCCCTACCCCAGGTTCTGGCTCTAGTGTCCCCGCACCCCTGGATCCTGGCCCTAGTGTCCCCCATCCCCGGGTCCTGGTCCTAGTGTCCCCGCACCCCCAGGTTATTGCTCTTGTGTCCCGGCACCCCCAGGTCCTGACCCTAGTTTCCCCCACCCCCTGGGTCCTGGCCCTAGTGTCCCCCTTCAGCTGCGAGTTCCATGTCAGCTGTATCACATGTATCACCACGCAGGGCTTTCAGACTTTGTTTCAACACCTGCCCGGCAATCCTCTTTACCTGCGCCATGATCGAACCAATCCACTTACTCCAAACCCTCCCTCTGACCTGCCCCCCCTCCTCTCTCTCTCTCTCTCTCTCACGCCCCCTCTCTCTCCCCCCTCTCTCTCTCTCACGCCCTCTCTCTCTCTCTCTCTCTCTCTCTCTCTCTCTCTCTCTCTCTCACGCCCTCTCTCTCTCTCTCTCTCTCTCTCACTCTCTCTCTCTCTCTCTCTCTCACTCTCTCTCTCTCTCTCTCTCTCTCTCTCTCTCTCTCACACACTCTCTCTCTCTCTCACTCTCTCTCTCTCTCTCTCTCTCTCTCTCTCTCTCTCTCTCTCACACACACACACACACAATTTATTACCACCCGAAAAGTAACCCTAAATTGAAATGATTTAAAACAAAATTATGCTTGAATAACAGCTGTTATTCTTCATAAAAACTTCATTAAAACTCTGTCCTGTGCCAGGGCATTACATGTCAGCGCGTTGTCTTTTAGCCAGTCTCTTTACAACCCCCTCTCCAACCCCCCACACACACCTTCCAAGGAAGCTACCTCGTTCTGTAGAGATTTTCCATTCCCGATCAGGTTGGGCAGTCGTTAATCTCTCGCTAATCTCCCGTTAATCTCTCGCTAATCCCCGTTAATCTCTCATAAATCTCTGGTTAATCTCTCGTTAATCTCACGTTAATCTCACGTTAATCTCTGATTGGTATCCCATTAGTCATTACGAATTTGAAGTAGGTGTTTTCTGGTAAATGCCGACACGTTTTTGTACAACTCGAGATCAACTTTACCACACAGTGAGGAAAGGCAGTCACACTTTGTTTTTTTTTTTTTAATAATTTTTAAGCATTTTTCAGGTTGGGTTGGCGGTGAGAACTGTTAAGACTGACTAAAATTCCTGTGAGTTCCCCTTAAGAAGTGCTTAACATTTTATCTGACTTTCTAAACTTGGTGTTTGCTAAAAAAAAAAAAAGAAAGAAAAAAATAAGGTAAAAAAGTGGAATTTTCGTCTGATAGCCGTAGCAACAAAAAATGTTCTGTTGTATTTTAGTGACTGGGTGTCCTAATATGGCGCCCCCTGACGGCGCCTGGATGACACGTCACGGTGACGTCATGGAAATCGGGTGCCACTCCGGATCTAAGTCCTGGACGCTGACGTGTGACGACAACAATCAGTGGAGAGGCGTCGTCGGGCACTGCGGGTCACATGTGCGCCCTGGTAAACAACACCACCATGTTCATTCATGTATTAAATCGTTATTTATAATTTGGCAGGTTTAAGATGCAACCAGTTTCATAAACCTTTTCAGAAACTGGACTAGTTATTATGTATGGGCTTATTTTCAAAAAAGAAATGTTGTTGACCAAAATACCAAATGGTTACCAAGCGTGTGCCGGTAGGGGGGGGGGGGTATTGGAGCACTCTCCTATCAACTAGTAACCATGCGTGTCCATAGGGAAGGGGGAAGTACTCACCAACCCACTGGTTACCATGCCTGTTCCGGGAGCGGGCGATCCAGCTACCAACACATTACCGTGCGTGTCCCGGGGGGGGGGGGGGGAGGAGGGGGGATTGGATTACTCGCCAACCCACTGGTTACCATGCCTGTCACCGGGGGGGGGGGGAAGCAATCACCCACTGGTTACCATGCGTGTCACAGGGGGGCACTCACCTACCGACTCGTTATCATACGTGTCCCGCGAGGGGGGGGGGCACTCACCTACCCTTGGGTTATAATGCAAGACCAAAACTTTTTAAACATACTTCTAACACGGGAGTATTTAGTTTAAAATAACACCCCCTCCACCCTACACCCTTCCAACCCCCTCCATGTAACCAGTCCCGAAAGAGTTCCTCCATTTTAAAAGAAATTGGCAGTCAACTGTCCGCCTTCTGGCCTTTCGCTCCTTTCTCCTCGTGTTTTAGACACTCATGTTCACACACATAATACCTAGTTCTCACCCCACCCCCATCCCCACCCCCACTCCCATCACTCGGGAAAGAGGGTGGAGGGGGGATGGAGCAAAGCTCGATGACCTCTTCAGCACACAAGTGGTCTCATGCTCAGATTTCTTTTAAACAACCAAGTGACTTTTAAGCTTTATATTGTCGAAGTTCCTTGTAGATTATGCAAACAGGTTCAGTGATGTTTCAGATGAAGGACCGAATTCTGGGCACACCGAAGAATCGGATGTTAACCCCCTGAGTATTTCGATCAGTAAGTCCTATTAATTCGTATAAAAAACAAATCCATCATTTCTATGCGAATTAGAACTTCAGTCAGCTCCTGTTTGTCGTGAAATAAAATTACCTTTCTTCAATAAAACCACAATTTGTTTTGGCTACGAGACTGGAAGCTGTTGGTTCGTTGCTCAGTCGCACAAGTAAGCTTTAAGATCTTTCACTACACTGCAGGGGTCAATTTCTCGTCAGATTTTACACTGAATATTGTCTATGAAAAGACTGACAACAGCATTTATGAATGATAATTGCTATCGTCAAGTATCGAAATTAATGAGTGATTTATAAAAGAGACCCCTGCAATCCTCCGCCATCTGCTTTTTCCTTTTTTTTTTTTTTTGTTTCTTTTTTCTCTACTCATTTTCAGACACCTTCGTTTTTGGAGTATCAAGTTTCATAATTTTATTGAGTGCCGTGATCTTCCTTGCCGGAGTTCTCGTTCTAAAACGGTAAATAATACGTGTATCATGGTAAAATGATAAATAAAACGTCTTCTACGGTAAAATGGTAAATATAATATGTGTTCCCACTCTTTTACCAAGCTGTAATTACTCCAGTAAAATCATACAATTCTTACCACGATGAGATCAACAAAATCGCAAATAAGGGGAAAAAATATACTCGATCGGCTCTAAAACATTCAAAAGAAACAAAAATCTACCAACCAAAAGGTCGGATGTTCAAAACTTTGAAATGAAAATTTACCTGGAAGGCAGAGAAAAATAATACAAATGTCATTTTAGATGTGAAATGTTCTC